>JAVXUO010001246.1:0-283401 GCA_033065855.1 Escallonia rubra | reverse complement strand
GTATTCAATAAATGAAATCATATTTTATATTTTTACATGGTATCAGAGCCAAAGATCCTTACGTGATAGTTTTGGTCCATCAATTCTCCGCTACACCCGCAGTGCCCGCCCGGTTTCCTTATTGATATTATTTTTTTTCTTTTCGCAAATTTCTCTTGTTCGAAATATCGTTCATCAAATAACAATTCTTTGGTGTTACAACCGCCCACAAGTATCAATTGCCATGATATACCTTTTTTCTTCAATGACCTTTTAGTTCACTAGCCTATTAAAAGGCTCAAGTCTTTTCCGATGGTGGCTCGTAAGTACAACAACTTCATTGGCAAATGTCAAACTGATGAAGCTTTGGATCAGACCTCCATAAGTTTGAGGGGGAGTATTGAAGCGTGTGGATAATGCTTGATTAGACATATCAATCAAGATTAGGAAGTTAGAGATAATGATAAGTTATATTTATCTTTTACTTTATCTTTCACTTTATCTTGTACTCGGTATTACTTTTCTGCTATCATCTCTTCATATATACACACTTAGACTATGTTTGACAACATTTTTTTTTTCAGTTTCCAAAAAATAAAAAATATTTTTTTAAAAAAAAACAAAAACAAGTGGGTGTTTGATAATCCAATTTTGTGTTTTTTTTTATTTTTTATTTTGATTTTTTTTTTTTGGTGGTTTGCGGTGGATGCCGGCGATGGGAGGGTGGTGGTGGTCTCAAAATAAAACTAAAAACTCATTTTTAGAGTTTTCAAAAACAGCCTTGATTTAAAAATTAATTTTTTAAACTGAAAAAAAGAAAAACAAAAACCGGTTACCAAACGCGTTTATTTTTTTCAATTTTTAAAACTGGAAAAAAAAAATTCTGTCGAACGGGGCCTTAGTGTTGTCAGTAGTTGTAGTTTTATCATGGCTTGCACTGTTGCCATCCTTCTACACATCTCATTTTTTGAGTATCTAATACACTTTAAATCTCATAACCTCATTACGACCGACTTTCGTAGCTTTTTATTTATGTAAATTTTGTTATCAAAAGTTGCGGCCTCGATCAACTCTTCTTTTCATCTTTCTTTTCCAATATAGTGTTCTAATGTTATTGTTTTTTCACTATGTTGGGGAATAGCATCATACCAGTAGGTTTTTAGCCATGGGAAATTTGGCCAAAACTATTCAAGGGACATTACATTATGTCGGTAAGTTCTATTCAAGAAATAAGAAATGAAATCACATACACAAATTCCTATTTGGTTTTTTGTGTTTTAGGCATCTTCATGGTGATAGTTTCCTTAGTGGAGTATTAGTTAGTGCACCCTTTGAGAAAGACTTCTCTCTGTTTTTTTCCTTGTTTTCACTGCTCTAAGTTATCGTTTGGCAAAAACAAGCGATACCATGAATGTCCAACACTGAGCAGAGGCCTAGCAAATAGGTTCATTTTGGTAAATACCCATCAAGCTTTGAAGAACAGAAGAAAATCGTCAGTAAGACTACACATTCGAGTTACAATTTCTATAAAGCTTATCTTTTGAGAATGTAGAATGGAAAGGCTACACACACTAGGAATACAACTTTCTAGCTACCATAGGCAAGTGCATGTATAACCGAAAGGGACATGATCAATTGGTCATAAGACTCGTGCAACACGTCAAGGTTCAATTAAGTTCAAAGGTGACAGACAGCCATTACAGTCATGGCCAAACTTATAGTAGTCAATTGATTTCCTGAATGATTAGAAAGGGAGCTCAATCATGGAGTTTCAAACCAGACGGCAAAGCCCATCTTTGCCTCCTCTCAAGTCTAACAAACTACCTACCACTACCATCACGCACACTGCACTCCCGCGACCTTGATGACACTCCTGCCATCCGATCATGATTGCTTTTGGGGTCCAACTCAACAAACCCGCGTCGTCTGGATTGCAAAGAATCCAGTTTCACGTCATGGCCGAGCTTGTAGTAGCCCGCCCTAGTGACTTTGATAGTGAGATCACAACCAATTCCTTTGTTCTCTTGTGGTTGCCAGTTGACTTCTTGATCTTATTTTCCACCCAAATTGAACAATCAATCTCGTTGTACATGATAGGCTCAGGACCATCTGTAACAGCGAAAGATGGTGCACCTTAATCTTAGTCCCGTGCAAGGACTAGCACTGTTCCTTCGAGTGATTGACAAAGTTCGCGTAGCCAGTTGTGTCCTTCTACGGTCGACCGACGTGTGCCTCTTTAACTCTAAGCGTGTTTTTGTGTACGCATTGCATAAACTCACATAAGTCCATCGTATATATAAGAGTAGAGAATACTTTATGTTGTCTTTTATTACTGTTATACGTGGAAGGTCGGATGTAGAGAGTGAAGTCGTCGTCATCGCTCTGTCTGAGTGTTTCCTGTGAGTCGGACACAAGTATTGGTTCTTCATGTCAAATTATCGAGCTAAGGTCTGTCTCATCTCACTATAGCGAAAATGACGCGCGCTCAAGTTTTTTTAACAAATAGACCACCCTGCTTAGCACTCTACTAGATATAATTTTTCAGTGCAGTATGTGGTGGCAAATATTTTGCTCTAATAATAGGAACTCCTTAAGATTGAACAAAGAAAAACGTGCAAAGAGATACTATGGAAAAGAGTTACACTAGTGAAGGCTAAGAAAGAATTAAATTAAAGGGAACTCAATAATAAGTTGATTATTTCTAAGCATGGTTTTTTGAGTTTGTTATACCCAATGAGATAATAATAAAATTATCCAAACACCAAACCTTCTGGAATTTACTCATTCTTTTATTCCTTTTTCAATAATAATTTGGCTGATGTGATCAACAAGTAATAAGAAAATGACAACTGTTCCTCTGGTATTATGGAGTCTGCTGGCCCTTATCTTCTACATATCCTACACAGAACTACATAGATAGCTCCGTGTAGAAATGGACAAAATGGTTCACGGTTCATCATGAGCATTTCATTGATGTCAAGAAGAACTTTCTTTGAGCTTGACCCTAGAAATATAAATGGCAACTGTGGATGCAGAGAGAGAGAGAGGGATGGCAAAGAGTGATTAGCACCTTGATTGGATGTTATTTTCCACGCTAATGCCACGAACATAGTACATGGTCCCAACTTTAGTTGTGGGAAAGCTGGTTGTGTGTCACAAAATACTGGACGCAGCATTAGATGATGGGAGGCTTGACAATGTCAAGAGTGGAATCAATCCACTAAAAGTGGAATCAATCCACTATTCCAACAGGGAAAGTGTGTTTCTACACACTTTTTTTTATATCATATTTCGGAGTATAAAATTTCGGTTATATGAATAACTGAGTTACTTTTCGACAAAAGCAAGTCAAAAAAGAGATAGCCTCCATCTTGAGGTTATGAAGGTTGCCTTGCTTGTGAAGTGTTGATCTCCCTTTGCTCAGTCTTCTGCCGTCTTAGTTTTATCCTTTTATCAAAAGTCTAGCCGGAAAGAATGATATTGCTTAAGTCCAAAATGAATGTCTTTCAGTAATCCAGCATGTGTTATAGAAGAAACAATTCATGACTATATATTTGTGTATATATGTGCACATTCGAAGTTTGATAACCATCTAATGCTGATGAGGAAGCTTGTGAGGCTAGCTTCGTGAGGGGAATTGGCTGGAAAGATGCCTTCTAGCTTTGCTGCCCATGATGTTGTTATAGACCCGCATAGCTGAACATTGCGAGATGTTTTGGCTGATTAGTGGTTTTTTATGGTTTCTTGTTTTCTTTTGATAGCTGAGGGGATTTGGTCTGTGATGGAAGATCTGTTACTGCTCGATTTGCTTCTTTTAGTCTACTCCTTGGGTAGTCAGTATGACTTGGGTTTAATTTAACAGAGAATATCTATGTTGCAGGCATGTTTTCTCATTCACTTTCTAGTTTTCTATACCATCTCTTGATGGTTATTCTCTTTTAAGTTCAAGGCTTTGTTGCGTTTGTTCTATCTTTGATGGATTCTATCTTAATATATATTGTTGTTTGGCCAAAAACTATATGTTTATTTCATTTAGTTCGGAGTCGAATTATATCACGTACCAGTCTACATGTGTTGTGCCCAATTATCTTTCTACGGTGTTGGTGTCAAAAATGTTGAGCGGGTTAGACACTTCGTTTTTTTAAATTCAGTGTTAGGATATATCTAAACTCATGTCCTAATAATTTTGTTCACGCTTTTTCGTTGTCAGAAGTCAATATAGTGCCGCTACGAAAAAAGAATAATAAAATCGTAGGTCTTTTAACATCTTAAACTTTTAGAGCAATTGATTACACAATCCATCTGCTATCTCGTTGTGCAAAGTTTTGACTTTGACTATTTTCACTTGCATAATTAGTTTTCGCGCAATAATAGTACAATTTTGCACTCTGTTTATTAGTCCTACTTCGTCGTGGCGCACATTTATTTATATCTCATTGATTTGTGAAATTGTTTTACCATGTGCAAAGTACGCACGTAACGTAGAAATGGGACACATCTGTTCAAAGTGTCACAATTATGTACATAAAATAAAATTTTACAAAAGGCAGGTGGACACGTACCGAATAGTGCACCGTGCTGCCTCTGTCCCGGGCCTTCCAAGACGGGTTAAAGGCAAATAATTGATGCTCAGAAGCACTCAGTAAATCGTGATTTCGATGTGAGATTGTGGAGTGCTTTTGTTGATTTCCAACTTCGTTCACTCAATAAGAGTAGGGCTCAATTTTAGACGTTGATTTGGACAATGAATTCCAATCAAAAGTATATATCGTCAAAGGTGGAGCCTGAAACTTGTGGGTGAGTTTGTCTGAAGGTTTGAATTTTGGACGTGAAGGAAGGCAGAGAAAAGAAAGGGAAGAAAACCAAAATATAGCTTTGTTTGGGGGAGATGCCAAGTGTTCGACACAGAAACGCAGAAAGCAAAATGATTGATAGAAGAGCTGTTGATACATGGGGTCTTTCATTTGTACTACACACCAGCTAATCGTTTTTAGCGACAAATTTTATTTTTTTGAATCGAGAGTCCATGTCAATGACCGTTTGGCCCACGTAGCCTAACACATAGATTTTTTTTGTTCTGATTTAAGTAGAAATATATACTATGAACAAAAGAAAATTCAAAATACAATATAGATTACCTAAAGTCCCACCAACAGAAAAAAATTGAAGAGAAGATATATTAGATTACAACCCCATCCAGTAAGAATAGATGACTAATAGACAAAAAGTTAAAGAAAATTATCAACTATGAGCTCCGATTCATAAGATGAAAGCCGCAGCGTATATATGTGTTAACCGTTCCTGCTGCACACATTTTTCTAATCGGTGAACATAATTATCCATCATAATTATCCATAGCCTAACACGATAGATATTCATATCAGTTCTTCTTATCCTTGATTTACGTTTCACTCACATTGTAATTATATATAAGTCGCTAGTATTAGAAGTCTAGATGATACGATATGAGATAATCCAAATCATGATCATGCTCTTCCAACCCGTGACATGGTGAAGTAATTGTCTGATGGTTGCACAAGGTTCCTCCAACCTAATTTTGAACATATATTCTCTCGTAGGGTAGAATATATTTGTAGGTTTTGTAAATAAGTATCGGAATTTTAATATGTATATATAGCTCTTCTAGTAAGATACCATGAATTTAACATTAAAATCTTAACAATAAAGTGGTTTAACAAACCTAACACAATGAGTGTGTGGTTGATCGGCTTATATTAATCAAAACCCACAGACAGGAGTCTCGATCTTCCCGTGTTTGCCGAAGCTTCAACCCTTTGTTTAATGATGTGCCCTAATCAACATTATCGTACAAGGTCTTGGTGATTATTAATTGATCAAGTCTCTCATAACCAAGCAATGGCTCTCTGTAAATGGTGATTAATTAACTGATCATTCCAGGTTTTCATAAACCTTTTCTGCTTACCTTTGTCCCCTGCTGTTCCTTGCACGTACCTAAATCATTTGGCACTTCAAAAAGACAGCGTCAGCCAGTAAGACAATCACTACATTTTGGTTCAAGTTGAGGCACCATGGAGCTTGGGGAAGACTGATTTTTTTACTGCTTTTGAGAGAACCCAAATATGTAAATTCATTGAATGTTGTAAACGTGGGGTTTGGTTGTTCTCTACGCAGGACTGCCTTTTTTTATTTGCACCATCAAAATTGAACAAGAAACTTTTAGCGACAATTTTTTGGCGGACAACAAATTTTCAATTGTTGCTGCTAATTGATTTCAATTGTTGCTAATTGATACTAGAAGTGCAACACTAGAATCTTTTGCAGCAAAGGTTTGTCATTGAAAATGAGGGTCGGAGAAAGTTTACTCTAAAAGCGTGTTTGAATGGAAGATTATGTGGATTTCACTTTCGCACAGAATGATCAATATTCTTTACGTTAAATTCATTATTTTAATTGCACAAAATAGAATTTACAAAATTCTTGAAAAGATTTGAAGAAGGGATTTCAGGGTATCAAATCGACGATTGAAATGACTAGTTTTATTAGGATATGGATCCGTGCTATAATTATAATTACAGCAGGGTTGATGTCCTGTGTTGCGGAAAGAGGGAAAAGAGAGAGAGAGGATAAAATATATAGTTATTAAAACTAGAGATTTGATAAAACGGATTTGGATCCCCTACTGTAACCATGGTTACAGTAAGGGTGCTGTCATTCTGTCTGTGTGAGAGAGAGAGAGAGAGAGAGAGAGAGAGAGAGAGAGAGAACCTCAAATCTTATACTCCGTATTTATTTTGGGACATGAGCGAAGCCTAATATCACCTCTTTTCGTTTTTCCTTTTGGTCCAACCTATAATCACTTTCTCATCCACCATTCACCCCCACCAGCACCTCTAAGTGTGATTGCTTTTCATCCTAGCCCGCACATATTTCCATCTTTTATGCTTCACATCAACATCATCTATACATATAGCCGAGATAAAAATATCATGTCAAATAGTAATTCATTGTGAATTCATTAAAGAATAATCTTCAATATTGTATTACAAGGAGTTTAAATACTTAAATCATTAAAAACGATATTCAAACACTAGGTTTTAAAAGTCACAGACCTGAAGATGAAGGACTTGAAACGATTGAATTTTAAAATTCTGATAGTTTGAAAACACTCATCTAAACACACTCAAACATGGTTGTGATTGATCAACGCTCACACCAAGAATTGACCGAGTTGCTAATGAACAAAAGTAAATGACCCTTATTTGAGATTTATCCGCTTTCCCCTCACTGTAAAGCTTCATCCTTTTTTTTTTTTGTAAGCGTAAAGCTTCATCCTTAATTAACAAGAAAGAGTAGTTTTTGACTATCTCAGTAAGACCACACACTGTAAAAATAAACCGTATCAAAGAGCTAACAACAAGCATGTGAGCCTATTTTCAGTGTGTCGCCCTTAAGTTATAAAACCATAAAAAAAATCTAAAAATCCTATTGTTGAGAAATTTAAGTATTACCGCCTAAGATAAGGCACAAAACTTAAAACACAACCCAATCAAGTGGCACCAATCTTTTATGACACCTATCATATGATCGATGATCTTCACCATTGCAGTATTGACATGTCTACAATTTTGCAACTTAAAGAGCCCAGATCTTTAGCTACTTTTGCATGTCATGCCCGGATTGATGTCTATGAAGACTGGGTCAATGACACTTTGATGCGATGAGATATCTCGCTCTTTATATTTTGCTTTTATGCAAGAACTTTTCTAATTTTGATGACACTGTATTTCTCTATTATGTACTTTTGCTTGTCTTTTTCTTATCATGTATTGCTTCTCGCTTGCATGACGGCGGACGTCATGAATCTTTTGTAATAGCTGTAAAGACTGACTTCATTTATCAATGCAATTCTCTTTATAACCAAAAAAAAAAAAAACCCAATCATGCTTGACGCTTCAAGTTTCTAACCAAAAAATGTAACGTCCAATCGTACCTAGATCCAGGATCTTAAAAAGACAAAAAAAAAAAAAAAAAAACTATTTTCTATATATGTCTCGAGATTTATTAGATCCCAAGTTTGAGAAGTGAGAACACCTACTTCCAGGGCAAAGAAAGGAGGCAGGCAGGCAGCCTCCTTGTCTTCCCTACCCCAAATGTGCCTTTCTCAATTGGACCACCTTTTTGAATCTCTCAACATTAAACCACACGTACCCCCCTCTATAAATAACTCATCATAGCCCATTACTCCAGCCATGCTCAGACCAGGACGAGACACCACCCACTCGACCTCACACGCCCTGTTTCAGCGTAAGTCCTCCCAAGATATTTCACCTAAACCCAGAGTCACTCAAAACCCCGCAAAACACCCACCCACCCACAAAATATGGCTTCTCTTCATCGTCTTCTTCCATTTCAGCTCTTGTTTTTCTGTATGTTCATACAATCAAGATTCGTTTTTTGTTCACCGAAGTCATTCATCTTGCCCCTCAAAACCGAGATGATTGCATCTCGGTCAGCCCCGAAACCACCAAACAAGCTCTCCTTCAACCACAACGTGTCACTGACAGTCTCCCTAACAGTCGGCTCGCCGCCGCAGCAAGTCACCATGGTCCTCGACACGGGCAGCGAGCTCTCCTGGCTCCACTGCAGAAAAACGCCCGGCACCCCCTACGTATTCGACCCGATTAAGTCCTCTTCGTACACGCCCATCCCATGCTCCTCGCCCACCTGCAGGGTCCGAACGCGGGACTTCACGCTGCCCGTTTCCTGCGACCCGAAAAAGCTCTGCCACGCCACCCTCTCCTACGCCGACCTCACCTCCGTGGAAGGCAACCTCGCCGCCGAAACGTTCCGGTTCGGCAACTCGGCTGTGCCCCGGACCGTATTCGGGTGCATGGACTCGGGTTCCAGCTCCAACCCGGGTGAGGACTCCCGGACGACCGGGCTAATTGGCATGAACCGGGGGTCCTTGTCTTTCGTCTCCCAAATGGGTTTTCCGAAATTCTCTTACTGCATATCGGGTCGCGACTCTACCGGAATATTACTCTTCGGCGACGCCAACTTTCCTTGGCTCAAACCGTTGAGTTACACCCCACTGGTGAAAATCTCGACCCCTTTACCTTACTTCGACCGGGTGGCTTACACGGTCCAGCTCGAAGGCATAAAAGTTTCGGGTGCAGTTTTACCGCTACCGAAATCAGTATACGTCCCCGATCACACGGGTGCGGGTCAAACGATGGTCGACTCGGGTACCCAGTTCACCTTCCTGCTCGGACCGGCTTACACTGCTTTGAAGAGTGAATTTGTCAAGCAAACAAAAGGTGTTCTGCGAGTTTACGAAGACCCGAATTTCGTCTTCCAAGGGGCCATGGATTTGTGTTATCGGGTAGGGCTGAACCGGCCGGGCTTACCGATGTTACCAACCGTAAGTCTGGTGTTTCGGGGTGCCGAGATGAGCGTATCGGCCGAAAAATTGCTATACAAAGTACCCGGCATGGTAAAAGGGAGTGACCAAATTTACTGTTTCACCTTTGGTAACTCTGATCTGTTGGGGGTTGAAGCTTACGTCATTGGGCATCACCATCAGCAAAACGTGTGGATGGAATTTGATCTTGTGGGGTCAAGGGTTGGATTGGCCGAGGTTAGGTGTGATTTAGCAGGTCAAAGACTTGGCATGGGTCTGTGAGCTTAGCGGTAGCAGTAGCAGTGGCAGCAGCAGTAAGAAGTTTCGGGGGGCAAAGCTATGAAGTGCTGGAGCTCACTGAATTGGAGGCTTATCAACCGTTTGATTCAACACCCAGTTCAATTTTGGTGGTTTTTTTCAACGGTTGATGAGTTGCTGGCTCAGTGGACTTGTGCACATCTGGGTCTCTGTGAGATACAGTAAGCTGGTATTAAAGAGCAGGAACCCACTTTGTCCAATCCATGGTTTACCTTTGTGCAGTACTTAAAAGGGGTGGCCCATTGATCGGACACACTGGTTTCCTTATGGAAGTCTTGGGTTTTGTTAACTTGAAATTTGAAAGTGTACAATGTGTATGTCAGTGTACGTTTCATAAATTGTTCTAATGTATTGATTGCCACTACTGTCTAGTAGTCAATTTCGGAGTTGGGATGATTTTTTTAACTTTCTTTCTGATTTGAAGCGTGTGACAACGTTTTATTCTACTACTTACGGTGGTTAATGGTGTAACGGTGTGTTGCGGGGTAGAAAACGGGGGATTGATGTTTGGTTTTTGCACTTAGGTTTAGGGCGTCAATATGTAATCATTTTAACTACAGTGGTGGAATATTAAAAATAGAGTTCTAACTATCATCGTTTCAGAAAACACGCCCTTAACCTTGGATTCGAGAAGTTTCAAGTTGTTAATACTGAATTTACGGCTGAAGGGCACAGAATGAACTAGCGAATCAATAATGTTCAAATTTGACTTATTTACTCTCGAACTAATCTAATTGAACTCAGGGCTTGACAAGGTTGAAAAAATATTCAAAACTCGACTCTTTTATATCACAACGTCTCCAAGTGACCCTTACCAAAAAAAAAAAAAAAAAAAAGGGAGTCAAGAGTCCAGGTAACTTGGTTCATTCATGGTCCTACCTGTAATACACTTTTTGCCTGCTAGTTAGTTCTAAAGTGCAATTTAAGTACTCATACAATCTTTATATTAGCGTTGTGATTGCTTTTAGAGTTAATTTTAATTGCAACTGTTGGGGATCTTGCTAAAAGCCTGAAAATATTGGAGCAGGTTTGGAGTAAATTGACTGCCAAAGGTTGAGTGCCAGACTGGCGGTGGTGCAGCCGCCGTGGACCATCGCACTCAGCGCGTCATGTCACTTGTCAACCGAGCTTTTTCAACGATCTTTGTCTCACAAAATATTTGTTCTCATCATCCTGTGTGTGTCCATACCTGTGTTCTGGATCTAGGGCCCGTTTGGATTGACAAGACTTCCCTTCATTTCGATTTTTCTAATTCTTGATACTTACAATCTCAAAGATCAGATTATCTATTTAAGTCGTGCACACACTTCTGAATAACATTAACCGGTGGCAGATCTAGAAATTCAAGTGAGAGTAGACAGCCAATAATACTATGAGAAAATAGCAATGACGTACAACATTTATGTAGATGTAAGTTTTCAATGCTGCAAAGGACATTAATATCCGTGTATGATTCTTTATTACCAGCTAAATTCGGTGCTACGGGGCTACGCACGAGAATGGTGTTAGTTAAAATTTCGTACAATAAATTGTATTAATTAATTAATTATGAAATAGAAGAATGGAGGTCATGAGTTGGATGGTTAGAGTTCATGGGTTGGAAGTTATTTTATAGCCAATTAAAATTTAACACCTATTTAGCTTAATTCTAAAATTGTAAGAATTTAAGAAAATATAATTTGGAGTTTAGAAGGTAAAGAAGATGCCAACCGAATTCTATTATATATAGTATAGATTTGAGTTTCACTTTTATAGTTAAATACATTTTGATGGTTAATATAAGTTGTTGTAAGCAAGCCTAAAATGACATAAAATATAGAGCAAACATCAACTTATTTTAATGGCTGATTACAATAAACATGCTTCTAACTTCATGAAAAGCAATCCTTCTTAGCAAAAGATTACAGCAAAATACTGGAATTGTGTGCATGCAATTGATGTAATCTCACCTACGAAAGTTGGAGCCCTATTGTTGTCGTTCTTTTGTTTTTTGTTTTTTTTGGCTAGCTAGGTATCCTATTTTAATTTGACAAAGGGTAATTGGATCCTTTGATTTTGATCTCTTTAACTCAGTATGTTTTTTAAATATTCTTTTTATCTTTTTGTTTAAGCGGTAACGATGAATTGCCCATTCAAACACAAATACTTGGTTTGAGATGGATTTTAGATTGGTCAAACATGATTAAATCTAGATTAAATCAGTTTTGAAGTGTTTGACAAAAAAATGTAAACTGATTAAATCTTCTCCAATGTATTCAAAACTGATTAAATCCACAATCCTCATTTTCTTGGATTAAGATATAATCAGTTTTGGAGAATCAGGTTTGACCAAGAGATTTAGCCAAAATATCCTTGCTTATAAACAACATTAAATGCTCAATTTCAGTTTGAATACATTACAAGGTAATTTTGCTACACTAAACCTATTTTAATCCATTTTTATCCAAACACCTTCAACAACTTTTAATCTATTATGCTTAAAATGGATTAAAGTTGATTTTAAAAACTGATTATGATTTAATCAAAATCTATTTTTAAGAATCAATCACAAACGGCCTCGTAGCGTGGCTCCGTTAGTGCGAATTACATGACTGCAGTACTAATTTATCCCTTCATTAGATCATCCTCATAAACTTTTTTTTTCCCCTAATGTATCTAGTATGATGTGAACATTAAGTTACACTCAAATACAGATCTAATCATATAGTACTAAATAAGATTTATACGAACATCCGACGAAAAAATCCATTGGAACGAAAACGAAAAGAGCAACGACCAATTTCTCCTTGAGAAACTTGAAAAGGACAATTACAAGTTACAACACTCTTCTGGGTTAAAGACCAAACTGGTGCTCTTAGGGCATTAGCAACATTTGCCCCGTCGCTGCAAATGCTTTTCCAAGTCTTTTACTAGGTTTTTGGCTACACTTCCCACTTACAGCACAGAGAGTGAGAAGGGTAGAGCCACTGTGAACAGCCAAGTTTACCAACACAAACAAAGGTGGGAAGCAGGAAGGAAGGTGGAGCAGGCCCTGCGAAGAACATGAGACAGAGTTGCTCTGGCAAAGCACGTGTGGATACAAGTACAGGTCCAGCGCTGGAGATGGGTCAAATTTGTAGTGGCCACAAGTTCCAGATTCTGCCCATCAGACAGCTGTTGTTGGAGAAGCAAGCAAAAGAGTGTGCTCTGCTCTGCTCTGCTCTGCTTGGCTTGGAGATCTTTGTTTCAATATAAGCAATTATTCTTTGTTGTCATCACTGTCAACGTCGTTTAGACGGAGACAAAACACTAGGGCGTACGTGTGCCCCCCTCCCCCTACCTTTTGCCAACTGTTTCCATATTCTGCAAGTCAACCCATGGATGCCAACCTGTTTGCTTGCTTCTACTCTGTTTCATTTAGGCGAAACTTGAAGTTATTTGGTGGTAACTTGGCAATAAATCTTTTCAGAGAATGGAGTTAGCTCCGGCACCCGACGTAGCATCTTATTGTTTACGGGATGCTTGGTTCAAGTTTATTCCTCTGTAACCGATGTAGAATTTGAATTTTACTCAAATCATTGGGCAGCCGGCTTAGTGCGTGATTGTATACGATAAAGAGTCTAATCTAAGTTTGCTCCTCTACGATCGACGTAGAATTTCCATCGGGACTGACTCCCTCTTGTCAATTAGCGAAAAACCAAGAGGCAATAGAAACCTATCGGTGAATATGATAACATAATGTTATATTGTCGTTATTATCATTTGAGAAAAACGTAAACATACATGAATTAACCCTAAGGGAATGGCTTAGTGGTCAAAGAGGTCTGTTCTCTTTATTGTGCTTCTAGGTTTAAACATTGAGCCCACCATTCAGAGAATCTTATTTTCCTGAATACACTAGACCGATATGCTGGATGCGTCCTTAAGATTGTTTGAAGAGAAGACTTAATCTCGATTGGCACAAGTTGGCCCGAGATTTATGCCCTACCGTCAAAGAAACAAAAGAATTCAAATTTATGGCAAGTTAGCAATAAATGACAGTCAAACAACTTTGTAAACCCTGGGAATGTATTCTGTCAGTTCTAAACTTTTTCCCAAATGGCAATGTCAGATTGAAGATCGTAGTTTATTCGAAATACCTTAAGTTATAACTTTTTGTAGAATTTTGAAAATTAAAAGACCAAGACTTTTGATACCTCAGTTCCTTATGCCGACTATCCTAAGGAATAAAAATTCAAATTGTAATTCAATAAAATAGTTATTTTTTGAAAATATTGATCAGCAAAACTTTTGGTAATCATAAATTCATAATACACCGTTAAAGCACCGGTCCATTTGCTACCAAAAGGCCCAGAGCCCAAATCATTGTAGTCCAAAGGACCTCTAAAACCAAATCTGGGCTTTGAAATGGCCTGGACTTTCTTTTAGGCATCAGGCCTGGGCTTTGGAACCGTCAAATTTAAACTAGGCTTGACTACAAATATAATCTACAAAAGCTGGGCTTTGTAGTAACTTTTAGCTACGATTAAGAGCTTTTATTTGAATTTCACATAAACCAAACTCCTAGTTAGATCGAGACTGAAATCAAGGTAATAGCTTAATTGTAAGGACCTCTAATATTCGACTCTTTCGATATGGTCTTGCAGATCTTTTCAAAGGTAATTGCCCGACAGAGAAAACAAAAATGTATTGAGAATAAATGCAACATGGTTCGAGTAATTTCTAGTGAGAGAAAGACATTTGGACTCCTGTCATCGGACCCTTGACGCTGCACTCTAGTCACGGCGGACTGTCGACCGCCGACCCTGTTCGTCGTCACCCTGCCTGCGCGGCACTGCCAGCCCTCGCGACCTGTCTGTAGAGCCTTGCTCTCAGCCCTCACTCCATTCTTGTTGTCTCCCACTTTGCCTACTTGAAAGCTGACTCAGACTGCATCCTTTGTGGCACCTCGTGTGGCAACGAGCCCTTTTTCCTTGGCAACAAATATGAATAGCAAATTGCTTGTAATGAAATTTGATGGGTAGATCTCAAAACAAAAATCAAGATTGAAACCCATAACTCCAAAAAAGAGTTTTAAAAAATAGTCATGTTTTAAAAATTGAAGGAAAAAAAGAACGAAACGGATTTTTTTCTCCGGTGTACAAAACTTGAGAAAAAAAATTGAAAACATAAACTCTGTAAAAAATTACCTAAGTTTGACGGTTTGTACACCATGAATTACTATCACTTTTATTTTTTCTATTCATTACGAGTCATCTTTATTATTATTTGTTTTTGGGAATGTTGGTGTATCATTAATTTATATTCGCATACCGGGTAATAAGACATTATATTCAATTTGAAGAACAAGAAACTTTTTATTTAAGCAATCGAAAAAACACTTGTTTTTAAACATGACTGTGAATTAATGAAAAAGAAAACCAAATATATATATATATATATATATATATATATATATATATATGTACATTTTTGTCTCGCAAAAGATTGAGACTGAAAAAGAAGAAGCTCAATGCCGCCGAGTCAACCTGAAAACTCGGCCGCTTTTGAACTCGGAAAGATGGAACTTTTCTTCTCCAATTTGTGTCCGTAATCCATACGCCGTTCATCTGATTTTTTCTTTGTAACTAAATCTGTGAGTATTCCTTCACTCTCACCTCTTATTGAGTCATAATTAGAGTTTTGTTTGATCATGTATCTACGCGAGTTAATTTGAATTAGTCGATTATTCATGGAGGAAATACGATTGCTCTGGTTTTTATAAAATTCCGTACTTTTATCGGCATTTGCGAATTTGAGAAATATAATGTGAAATTCTTGTAACCTCTTTTTTTTTTTGGTTATTTAATCGATCTTGATTAGACGAGTATCCCTAATTTCCGGTTCATTGCGACTTTTTGGAATAATATAGCTTGATAGAATGTGTGAATTCAAATTATGTACAGTAATTTGCGGATACCCTTGAATGTGCGTGTAAATAGGACGAAAAACGCTAATGGACTAATGGTGTCTATAGTTCTGAATGAACTCTCCGCATCATCCCATACACTGTCCGGTGAGAATGTCATTATATGTGTTACTGTGCCGTTAGGTTGGATAGCACGTGCCTTAAACCGCCAATGAACGAACAATGTCATATTAAGCTTGACTTTGTCATGCCATCACGAAGACTAGAAGGCTGTACTTGGCCAAAGCAAAGTCCGTGGGTTCAAATCTATCCTCAAACGGTGAGTAAGCAAGTCACTTAATGCATCTGGTGGGTATCGGTAGAGCAGCTCATGCGCAAGAGCCCTGAATTAACTGGTTGTACGAGGGATTTGATTGATGACTATGTTCTAGATGGAGCATTGCATGTAGAGCACCTCTACATAGAGCAGCCCATGCACAAGAGCCCCAATTTAACTGTCTTGTACGAGGGATCAGTTCACCGGTAATTGATGAATATGCTTTAAATGGTGCATTGCCTGTAGAGCACCTCTACATAAGTATATAACCCCTGAAGATCTCGCACTTGAGAGTAACTAACTTGGGCCAGAGTGTGGCCTCTCAAGCATCTATATGTCAAAGCAGAAGATCGCTCCAAAAGCATCTCTATGCAGCAAGGTCTCCTCTACAAAGGATCACTTGGACAATCTAGAAACCAACATTAGCCATGTACGTCAAACTTCAAGCCTAGGCTCAATTGGCAGGACTGACAGAGCCTTTAATTCTACTTTTGGGATTCCTGAGGGCCTGTTCACTGGTGGCTTGAGACAACGAGTGCCAGAGTAAAACTACCCCTTCGAGGACGGATCTTTTGTCAGATTAATGGGAAGTGAGAACGCACTTGGAACATTGAAGTCACCTGAATTGAACTATATGCTCAAAGCAGATGTGTTATTACTCGATAGTCACCTTGTTGGCATATGGGCGTCTTTTGTCCAGATATAACACTCTTGAGTAAAAACATTAATGAGTGTCTTGTTCATTATGCCCATCTCTCTCTCTCTCTCTCTCTCGATTTACTTTGACGTAATTATTTTTTGTATGCCACCTGTGTACATGTGTTTCGCCCCTCACTTGGTGGGACTTTAAATGTACGTTTTACTTGTCAAGAACATATACTTTCCTAATGGTTCAGTTGGATGGAATGGTTTAAATGAAGAAGACGTGTTTAAATTTGAATGTGCAAAAGGATTGCTTTACACGGTAGACGGAATGATATAAGGGAAACTTTGGAGTACAAGAAATCAAGTATATTAAGAGGGTTGTTTAAGCAGAATCCATGGTATGAGTTTTTAATATTTCCTCATAAGTCTCTCCATTCTATGAACTTTTTAACTGGAAATTAGATTTCTTTATCAATAGATTCAAAATGCTGTTTTATTTTATATGCTTAGTCCAAAATGCAACATATAGATGTAACCAAAAGACAACAATATTAGTTGACAATAACAACTCCTAATTTTCTTAGCTTAAAGAGGCTATGATCCTTAAGGATATTTAGACACAAAGACCATGGTTTTGTGACTTTTGTCTTTATCACTGGACATTAATTAGCATTCATTCCACTTCGAACGTTCTCTTTTGTGTAAATTATACTCTGAACTATGGGTCACAAATTGGTCAATCAAAACTTTTGGTTAGAGTTTCCTTGAAGCTGAAATATTGCTTTTGTAAGGTTCTTGATCTTCTGAGGATCTGTAATATGAAGTTCCCAGAAAGGAATCTGAACATGAAACCTCCTAAATAAAGCTAACAAGTCTATGAAAATTCTGTCTTTGCCTCTTGCATATGCTGTTGTAGTTATTGAAAAATCTGATGCCTCCAAGGCATGTGTCATGTGAATGCTATCAAATACGCCAAGTATGTCACACTTTAGGGCCAAATCACAACACATGCACTATATTACTGGACAATGGACGGAGGTATCATAGGTGACCCTTCGAAAATTTTCAGTAATTTGTCATCTTTTAACCTTTCCTTCCACCTAAGCAGCTCGAGGCTTGAATTATGTAGATATGAAACGTAGTCGAAGTATACATGTCTGCTTATGCAGGTAGGGTCTTAAGCTGAGTCCAAGTCCGCGTATCGTTCAACATTCCAAACACAAAGGCCTTAATTATGTAGACATTGAAAATCACTAGAATTTACATGTCACTTGTAAATCTAAGTCCAAGTCCGTTAACTACTAATTATAGTAGACTCAGCATTCTTACTTCATAAGTTATGAATAATCATAGTTGCATCTTGTATTCATTTGAGAGAACTTGACAACAATTAAGCAATCACCAATGCAAAAGGAGTGTGAATCCATATAGGAGAGTTGGACTTTTTAAAACATAGCATCTCTAGTCGAGAATAAATATATAATATAATCCTATAAACGTCACACAAGAGATATGTATATAGAGATTATTCTTCTTTAACAGACAAATCATACATATAAGTTATTTATAAGCGTCACATAACTAGTGTATCTAGACATGAGCTACATTTTTTTATCTGGAGTGTTTTAGTTTTAAATGGTGATAAACCAAGTTGATTGTGCTGTGTGATAAGTATCTTGTCATAATTCTAGTGTCGTTAGGATGAATTGTGATCAGTATGGAGTAGGTGGAAATTTTTCTTGGCATAAAGGTTGGAGAGGATTGTTGGGTGGGTCTGGTTGTTGTAGATAGCATTTTCTACTTTATGTAGTACACAGTATCTCGAGCTTCAGACATCGGATCCTTGGTGTCTAAAATTACATTTCCAGTTTTTAATGCGATTGAAGTTCTTAAAAATACCTATGGTCAATTATGTTGAATTTCTGAGAAGATACTGTAGGTGTATTTCTAGATCAAAGCCATTTGCCCTAGGGGTCAGTTTGAAGGTACTTAAGTGCTCTGGAGAATCTGAGGATTTTCTTAACTGGGTAAGTAGGGGAGCTTTGCACATTCTCTTTTAGAAGCACTGGTGATATTGTGTTCTCTGCATGTGCCAATAACATTTAAATTGTTAAGTTGTTAATTTTAATTTGTACACATGATTGTAGCGTGGGTAATGGCTCTAAATGCCCTTAAGTTTTACTCATTAATCTTTCCCTATTGCAGGGTATGGATATTTAAGCACCAGGCAGAGTTTTTGTGTGACACTTGTTGACAAAAAAAATATATATATATTCTTGTTAACAAAGTAAGAAAATCATGAGTTTTGTCTTTCGAGGGACTAGACCAGATATAGAATCAGGGGTTCCGGGATATAATCCTGAACGGCGTACAATGGTATGTCCTAAACACATTATTAATTGGTTTTTCAATTACTTTTATGTTCTCTGGTACTCAATTATCAAGTGATTTTGTGCATGATTTTACATATACGTACTAACCATATTGAATGGTGCTGCTGTCCATCAGCGTGTTCATGCATCTCGGCCAGTTAATACAAACTCATTTGCTTTTCTTGTCACAGGTACGCAATTATTGCGACCTTTTGGTTTTTCTCACTTTTCTCAGAATTATTTTTGACTTTATACTTCCAATTACTATTACGTTTGATGCTACAGTCCTATTGCTGTTTATGATACTAAACTCGAACCAGATGTCGCCTAACTTTCTGGTACTATTCTTCACAAGGATTACAATGGGACACATTATTATGAAGTTAAGAGTTCCGAATAATCTCTTGTACTTGATAAGTAAATTATGTTCTTTTTTCTGTGAATCTATTTTTATAGCTCTGGCTGGTGCTGGGTGTCTTTTTGATGGCAACAAGCCTTAGGATGTATGCAACTTGGCAGCATCTTCAAGCTTATTACCAGGCACATGGGGCGGCAGCTAGTGGCCTTCTTGGTCATACTGAATTGCGGTTGCATATGCCACCATCTGTAACGCTTGCAACAAGAGGGCGGTTGCAGGGACTCAGGCTCCAGCTTGCACTTCTTGACAGGGAATTTGATGACCTAGGTATATATACCTATGGTAATCCAATCATGAATATACCACTGATTCTTTAGTTATCAGGAAACAATTTTCACTGGTTCAATTGGATTAATAATTTTAGGGGGTAATATAGCTTGTCTGGATGTCCTAGGAGGAGAAGTCTTTGACTGAGATACTTTTCTTATATGCAGATTACGATACTCTGAGAGCATTGGACTCTGACAATGTTCCAAGTGCTTTTTCAATGAGTGACGAAGAGATAAATGCTCTACCTGTTCACATGTACAAAGTTTCTTGCCCCCAAAGGTTAGTTAAGAGTTTTTGTTGTGGTAATTCACTTTAAGAGTGCTAGTGCTTAGATTGTTGAACACTACGAGCTGTCTGTGCTGCGTGTTTTTCTCTCTCTCTCCCCCCTCCATACAATGTCTACTACGAAATGCAGGGAACATGTTCAATTACCTTTTGAATAACTTTTGAAGATTCAGATGCTGCGAATTTCAGGTCATTGCCCTCTCTGGTTGTGCTGCTTGGGTTGATTATCGCACTAATCCACTTGCGTTCCCACAAGCGTCTTTCTGCCTAATATTGAAATATATAAATTTCTTCGCAGTAAACAATTTTAATGGTCAAAGATGCCTATTTCCCATAGGTGATTAATGAACAAATGGAGGGAGGGTGAACAAGAAAACATATGATATGAGCAATGAAGTACGGACAAGGCAATTTGGTCGGCATATCAGTGTCAGGTACGGATCCAATATGGGTGCGCGGGGTGCGTACCTGGTGCGGCTGTTGATGTATCCTACTTTTTTATGAATACTTCCAATTTCCTCTACGTCTTGGATACGTACCAGGTACATATCCTATTTCGGAGACCCATATGCAATACCTTGCACTTGAGTCAATATGAAATAGGAAATCCAGAAAGTGTGCGCGAGAGCTGCGGCGGCGGAACGAAAAAGAAAGAGAGAACTAGGAGAAGAAGATGCAGCAGCTGTTGATGTCGTGGCGTCGAGTGGAGGCGATTGAAAGAAGAAGAAGATATGAGGAGGAGGAAGTCAAAATTGGTGATCTCTTTCTCTGGCAGTTGGGTCCAAGGCTTTGACAGAGATATCGACTTTGTCGTCTTATATTTTGCGATGGTTACTGGCTACACATGTCGTAGCTACCATGCCACATTTGTTAAACCTTAAAAAATGATTCTTTTAGTCACTACGCTGTGCATCTAAGTAATACTCCATTCGTCCCACATAATTTGATCAACTTTCCTTTTTGGGCCGTCCCACAAAAATTGCTCATTTCCAAATGAAGAAAGATTCTGTAGGTACTTTTACAAATTTATCCTTTTTACAATTTTTTTATTCTATTTCTCTCTTCACATTTAAATTTTCGTCAACTCATTTTCTCTCTCCTGATCCACTTTTTTGCACTCTTTTATTCATTTCTCTCTCCACATTTAACATTCCACTAACCCATTTTTTCTCTCCTGGCCCACTTTCTTCTCTTCCTCTCTCTAAAGGGTAGAATAAGAAACAAACAATATATCACTTAAATCATTAATCTGCGTGAAAAAAAAAGTTGATCAAATTATGTGGTACGGAGGGAGTAATTCAAAAAGTTGCTACTACCACTACTTCATAAATACATGATATATATATATATATATATGAAAAAGCTATATCTTATTTATGACATTTGATTTGTTGTTGAGAACAAGATAACTTTCAATTGTACTTATTTATAAAGCCATTTCATAACATAATTTATGGCATATCCTAGCCGCACCTGTATCCTATAACCTATGAAGCACCGGTGCGACACTTGGGGTGAAGCACCAGCACCGGATACGCGTCTGGTGCGGGTGCGGCTCGGGTGCGTATCCGACATGTGACCACCGGCGACCTGTGACCATCGTGTAGATTTGTGACCACCGGCGACAGGAGAGAGGAGACCGGAGAGAAGAAGAAAAGAGGAGGAGGAGGAGGAGGAGGAGGAGAAGTTCTCACCGGCAAAGCAAGTGCGGCAATGCGCTGTGGCTGGAAGAAAGAAGAAACCCTTGTATTCTGATAACATCGATGTGGCTGGAAGTAGGGGTGAGCACGGTTCGGTTGGTACAGTTTGGAGGCTGAATACCAAATCGAACCGACCAACCTTGGTTTGGGAAAAAAAAACAGAACTGTAGTTGAACGGTTCAGTTTCTGCGGGTTGAACGGTTCGGTTTTGACGGTTTAATCGGTTTGGGCCAAACTAAATTTTGGACAAGTTTAAGCTCAAAAATTAATAAGTTATACATAATAATAAGCTCCAAAAAGACTAAATTTTTTAATTATAATTAATAACACTTAGTGAGATGTAAGCGGGGAGTGAAAAATGTGTGTTACGCTAAGGAATTTAGGGTTTATCCCATTTTATATGAGTGAATTGATAACTAGGGTTAGTAAAAAAATAACTAGGATTAGGTAAAAATATAGATATGTTATATTATATATAGTTGGTTCGGTTTATGCGATTTCAAAAAAATACGAACAGAACCGAATGTACGGTTTGGAAAAAAAAAACCAAACCGATTGATTTTTAGATCGGTTTGAAAATAGACGGATTGGTTGGTTCGGTTTTCACGGTTGGATCGGATTCAATGGTTTAAATGCTCACCCCTAGCTGGAAGTTATTAGATAATGGTTGACTTTTGACTTTTGCTATTTCATTTTTGTACCCACTTATTAACTTATTACTTAAATCAGCCCCAATACTTCAAAGAAATGACAGTTGTACACATACAAGTGTTCAGTTATACAATTTTAATATTTACAAAACAACCCAAACATAACAAAATATCACTAATTTAGTTGAAAACTTCAAAATTCAAGAAGCAACCCATTAAACTTAACAAACTCTCACTACTTTAGTTGAATTATTTATGTTTTTTACATATATCTAACACATATTAAGATTCAAATTGTTTACAAATTTAATAATAAGTGTATATAGTTAAAAAAATATTTATAGAATCTACCGTATCCCCGCCGCACCCGTATCTTAAAATTTTCAAAAATGCCGTATTCGCGTATCCGCACCCATGTCTGTGCTTCATAGCCTATAACTTTAAAAATGCCGTATCCGTGAATCCACATCGTATCGTATCCGCACCCGTGTCCGTGCTTCTTAGGATATGAGTCATTTGAGATATATAACAGATGCTAAAAAATATTTATGGTGAAGTGGTCACATATTTAAGGATAACTGCCTTAGAATCCACCTTTTTTTTATCTCAATTAAAGACAAATTGTGGCTGGTGCTGTCTTCATAAGTAGAATAGGGCTTAACTTTAAGTTACAAGAAATTGGTTTTGTGCTATGTAATTCTCGTAAAGTAAGAAAATAACTAGAAAGTAGTGAAGAGATTTAAGATTGAAATACCAAATACTCCCTCCGTCTCAAAAAAATTGATTATACTTCCGTTTTGGCCTGTCCCAAAAAAATTAATCATTTTCCAAGTTAAGAAAGATTTTGTAGGTATTTTTCCATGTTTATACCTTTTACGCTTTTTTTATTCTATTTCTCTCACCACATTTAATCATCCACCATCCATTTTCTCTCTCAGACCCACTCTCTTCCTCCCTCTCCTTCTCTCTCTGAGTAGAATAGGAAACTCATAAAATATGACTCATCTTAAATGAGCGTGCAAGTCAAACATTATTAAATAATTTAGGATGAAGGCAATAGTAAATTCTTTGTTATTTAGGCTTGAGTATAAAAGCAGGTCGGGTGCCCCATGTTCTTCTTTCTTGACGTGACATGCTCCTGAATCTTGAAAAAGAGAAGATCTATGACTGCAAGACTATGCATGCTTTTCGGATAAAAGTGCATGAAATTGGGAGAGAACATGTTCATACGATAAGCGTGGCAAAACATAACATTTTCTTATAAGAAGTCAAGTAGCACATGAGATAATGTAGAAAAAGAAAATGTCAATAGTTTAGACAAGTGTTATCAAAGACGTGCCTAGGCGCAAGGCGCAGGGAGTGGGCCTCGCATAGGACTAGGCGCAACTTCTTCAAGAAGGTGTGCGCCTATTGTGCCTAGGCGCCTAGGCGCAAGGCGGCGGTGGAGGCGCAAAAAAAAGTCCAAAAATCCTAATATTTGAATCTTGGCATCATTTCAAGCGTTCATTATCTTTAATTTTTTATTTCATGACATAATAGATCAATATCTAAACCACAAAACAAAAAAACCTAAAATCTCAAATCCTCAATCAATCGATTCTCTTGTTGTTGTTCATTGTGCTGGTGCCCCGTTGCTAATTGTTGCTCTCTTTCAAGTAAATCCACTCTTCTCTTTGTAGACAAAGAAGATGAAATTGAGGAGAAATTTCTACCAGACTTGAAGCCTATATTACCTCTCAAAGAAAGCATTGTTGCCTTAGCCCTCACTAATGTTCACTTAGGATTAACTACTTCTCATTGAATTTGAAACTTTTCGTAGTATTGAAAATCTGTTAAATTGTCATGTTTTGAATTTTTTTACGTGATTTTATTGGTTTAAGGGACTAATATCTAGTTATTTTTATTTTGCACCTCACTTCGAAAAGGCGCGCGCCTGCGCCTTTAATAACTATGGTTTAGACTTATGTAGTGAAGATTAGTAACTTCACTGGTAAGAGCTAGTGACGTGGTCATTACTTCTAGAATTGCTAGAAAAAACAGGACACCGAAACCTTCTTTACCAGCATTTGCAGGGTGATAGTAGATGTGTATGGGTTTTTCAACAAAAGTTTCTTATAACATGAAGTAGACTAGTATATCTTGGTACTCATGAAAGCTGTTGATGTTTGTTTGTCAAACAGTGGTGGCTCAATAAAGCAAGAAGCTTCATCTTCAGGCTCAGCAGAGGTACACATTGCTTTGACTTTCCTGTGTTCATGTATTCTTCTGCGTAACTATGCTTGAAATGCATTTTTCTATTCACCAGATCTATTTTATCTCTAACTGTATGCCCTTCCCCAGTTTCCATTTTGATTGGTTCGTTTCATGCTGCTATCTAAGAATTTTGACAAGTTGCCCTCTTCTTATCCACTTAAGAGGATCCATTATAGTGACCATTTTGATGTGAATGACGGCTGTGAGTCTTTCAGAGGAAGGAAATTATGCTGGCCATATCTCATGCTCAAGTTTGGTTTAAAATTAGGACCAGTGCAAGTCCCAATGTGTTCACTTAAAATGTTATTGATCTTTGCGACGTTATTTATTTGGATAAGAGTTAGGAAGTCATTCCTTTTGGCGAAGGTCACATACAGGACTAACTTCTGGTTGGAGGTTGGGTTTCTAAGAGCTCTAGAATGTTAATCTATGAATTGTTTAGGCTAGGTTCTAACTTCATGTGAGCAGCAAAATCATTTGTAGCAAAGAGAGTATAAAAGGTGAAAATTCAGGTTCCAACATATAGCCGGCTTCTGTTTTGACAATTTAGTAATTATTCACCACTAAGGCGTCGATAAAGGAAATTGACAAATTATTTTATAAGCTATACTTCTACGTGCTGTACATGATGTGTGAAACCGTGGACCAACTCGTCTATTCTCAGTGCACGAACAATTTTCTAGCTTTGCCTTTTAACTACATCCCTTCCTTTTGTCTCATTGAGCAAGGAGTGCGACACTTTAAGCAGGGAAGTACCACAAAAGCCGATGATTGGAAGGAGCATAATTACCTCAACCATGTAGATATGATTTTTCCTCTGTCGAGTAACCTTGACATCGTCCTCTGACCATGTACGTTTGTATGAATCTCAATACGTGAAGGGGCTCCCAGGGGAAAAGTGTGTGATCATATATGTTTCCTTAGCTTCAGGGTGTAAAAAGTTGGTAAAGACAGTGTCACTTATGCTACTTCTCCACATTTTTCGTTGCGTGTTAGTATCCATAGGATGTATATACCTTTTGTCAGCATGAATATAGTGCATATTTACTGAGTTCATTTTAATCAAAGTTGCCTGCATATAGAAGAGAGATTATCAGCGCTGCAGAGATTGGATATTATTCAGATACTTCATTTTGGCATTTTACTCGAGATTGCATACAACCTGAGGATAGAAGTTATTCTTTTCTAATCTGATCTGATAGGTCATAAATGTGACACAGTCCTTCGTAATATGAGCAGGAGGAGCTCTCGTTGCTTCAAGTTCATTGTTTCATCACCGGGAAGTTTAGTTGTGCTGTTTTTCTTTTCTATACAGAAGAGTCAAGGCGCTGTGAACAGTGTTGGTGGCATGAAAGCCTCAGAAGATGAGCTAACTTGTAGTGTTTGCTTGGAGCAAGTCATCACAGGAGAACTAGTACGTAGCTTGCCTTGTTTGCATCAGGTTTGTCTCTCTTCCTTGCATTTGATTTTTAGCGTTGTAGCCCCCTCTTTTTGAGAAGCCTTTTTGTGAACAATAATCACCGACAATTGCCTGCCTTCATCCCACTTTATATTCACAACCTCGATGGTAAGCACGATAAAATCTCTCTGCGCACATGTTGCTATTAAATGACCATTCACTTTTATGCTAGTCCCGATCAATTTTTTAAACTCCATAACATCTATTAAACCTTGAAAGGGCCATTGGGTGACCGGTCACCAGTACAAATATAGGGTCAAGCCAGTGGCGGAGCTAGGAGTATTACTCAAGGTGGGCACCAAATATATAAGAGAAAAATTGTCACAAATATTAATTATGTATTAAACTATGAACCACGATATTCTCCAATTGACCAGGATGAGGTTGCATCTTTAGAAAGCGGTTAATAATTACATCATTTTGAATAACATCAAACAACTATTTTTCGACATTATAAGTGACCATAAAATATCATAAAGTCATCTCCAAGTGAATTGCGCAATAGGGTCTTGACAATGCTCATAGCAAAAAATGCCCTTTCCAGAATTGTTGTATCGACAGGCCAAACTGGGGTTAAAGTTATAAGCTTGTAAAGCAATGGATACAAAATTGCCGCCGACTGGAGACTGTCGTAGTGTTGTGAGTGGTGACTCCGGTGAACCCGTGCATGATGACTTGATCCGCCGCCGGCGCCGGCCAACAACACAACTACACAAACCTTAGTTGCACAAAGCGAGGGCGGGGGAGCGTAAGCACCAAGAAGAATTTGAGGTTGGGAGCGGCTTGAATAAATAAATGCGTAAAGAGTATTATCATTTGTCTAGTATAGTTTACATAGCCAGCAACAACAGATAAGGAGGTTTTAAGGACTTGAAAGAAGAGAGAAACAAGAAATTGAATTGAAAATGGCTTGATTTTCAGGTACTCTCTTACTTGTTCCATGCATCTCTATCCAGCTAACGGGATCGAGTTCCCATATTAGCTTGGGACGAGATCCCATGGAGCTCCTAACTTGAGATCGCAAAAGCGAGTTTCCGAGAGAGGAACGTCATCATATTAGGAGTTTCCTGCAACTAAGACACAAACACTACCGATCCACCGGTCGAGTCTCAACTGATTGACTCTACGCCAGAGGTGGACCGGTGGGAAGAGGGAGAGGAGAAGAGAAAAGGTTGAGCCGTTGAGGTTGTGCGGACGTGGCCCTTGAAGGGACCGAGGCGGTTCTCGGTTTGTCCGTGTCAGACTTGCAGTCGCACCATCTGTCGCTTGGAAGAGAGTGAGAGAGTGAGACTTTTTTACTCTTTAGTGGCTTTGGAAAATGGAAATAGACATAGTGACCTAAGAAGTCTTTATCTTTTTTTTTTCTTTTTCTGTTGACTTCAAATATTTGGTGTTTGGCCTTTGGGGATTTATGTGTGCAAGTTTATCATTTAAATGACTAAAAAGATGCCAAGTATTTTTTATACTATTTTTAAAAACTTCAGGTATTCTAGCATATAAAATGATTAAAATGACATCACATTAAATTATTATTAAAAATTTTAGGTGGGCAGTTTTATTATTGAATGTTACATATGCAATATAAAAAATAAAAAAAAATCATGGAGAAGCAAGTGGGCACCACTGGTGCCCCCGGCTAGCTCCGCTGCTGGGTCAAGCAGAATTAAACCATGACATTATGATAAAAGTTACTCCTTATTTAATCAAAGAAATGTAAAAACACTTTCTTTTGCAAATTGTTGTCACTTTTTCTTGGACGTTACTAAGATGTCTGCAGTCATCACTATGGAATTGAATGACATCTTTTACTAGATTACATCTGCCTTCTGTGGACTACTTGGAGAGAATTAAATGATTGCTTGAAGGGTTTGATCTCTATTTTGGCAAGCTACAGATATTTTTTTTGAGCCCTATCTTTTCTTGAAGATGTCATCAACCCTGATAGCAGATTCTGTTGAGTAGACAAATATAGTGGAAGGTTGAACGGGGTACATTTTGGCGGCAAGTCCGTGTTAGCTCTGCCCCTTTGTATGAATACTGTAACGGGGGTTCGTTGAAAAAGAGATTGTTAAGAAAATAGCATATAATAATCGTAGTTTGTCATATTAGATCATTATTGAAGCCATTGATCAAGTGGTGTATCCACGGCGCTCAATTTCATGGGGTGGGTTTATGATGGCATCACTAGTAGAGGAAAGAGTTCTAACTTAGGAAGGATAACAATGCGGTCGACGCATATTTGGTTCTTTTTGGTTTATCCCCTAGCAGGAAGGTCACTTTGAGATGCAGGTATATCTTGATCAGGGTGCTCTCCTTTCGGTCCTTCTATCTAGTTCTGAAGAGGATCCTGGTGTCAAGCTTCTTTCGAAGATGCGTAGTATGTCGTGCTTTTGCTCCACCGAAAGTCTGCTTTTTCTTTTTTCTCAGACATCAGCTCGAGGGAAGGCTGACAATTATCGTCAGCCGGTGTTGCACATGCAGGAGATGTGAGAAGATGGCCAATCATCTGCTTATACACGGTAGTTGCTGGGGGCAATCGTCTCGATTATTTGACCTTTTTGATATCTAGTGGGTGATGCCAAGCCTGTTCCGGATTCTCTGTGACTGGACGGGGACCAATGCTAGGTGGGACCTAAAGGAAAAGATGGGTGATGGTCCTCTCTGTCTTGTGTGGTTCAATCGGAGAGAGTAAAGATTGTTTTCTAATGGGATGGGGATCCCCCTCTTTTAATTTTGGCTAGAGACGTTTCTAGAATTGGTTGTCCTGGTTCTTCATAGATAAATTTATTTGGGTTCAGCAGTATGCTGTGGGATAGCGTCAAAAAGGGGCATCCATGGGAGTCCCTACCTCATCCGTGTTTTCACGTGTTGAAAAAGTTATGTTTTTTGCTTCGCCTCGCGTGTAAAAGTATTGTACCACCCAGGGCTCCTCTGTGATTCCCGGTGCCTACAGAGTGTACTATCTTTATCACTTCCTACAGCAAACTTTCTCATTTTGACTTCCGGCTTTGCGCATATGCATAACACATGCTCGTATCGGAAGGTATGGTGTTAACATTGTTGCCTTGTGATCATGTTTTGCAGTTCCATGCAAGTTGCATCGACCCATGGCTACGACAGCAGGGGACATGCCCAGTTTGTAAATATAGAGCTGGGTCAGGATGGCGTGAGAATGCAGAAAGGGCAATTGATGCTTCTCAAATGGTTTAATGGCTTGTTCCGTTCCCGTCTTTAACTATCTCTAGCTTGCCCCAACATTTATACATACGAGAATAGAAGATAAAAAGACATTAGCCTGATCGTCTTGACGTAGACGAACTGCTTAGCACTCTCAGATCTCTCACTAATGTACTCTTGTTTGGCTAATATATTGTCTTATTTACGATAATATGCGACTCACATTACCAGCGAATTCTGGTGTTAGGACTGTCATACGGACGGGCAAGTTGAGAAATAACAAAGCCAGTCATTACTAGCACAAACAAATAATGTTTTTAGGACATATAGCTAATAATTAGGTCTCTGGCAGACTCATTTATTACTGTTTGACACAAAGGGAATCACGGCTTGAAGTCGCTGAATAATCAAGTACAACGTAAGTACGAGGTAAATGTTGGATAACTTATTTCCCTTTGCCCTTCCCCTTGCCTTGACCTTTCTTGGCCTCCATCTTGGCTTGAATGCGAGCAGCGGCAGTTGCCTTGGCTTCTTCTCTTTTCTTCTTCTCTTCCTCCTTCACTGCAGCTGCATTTTCTCTTTGCCTCTTCAGCTCTCTAATGCAACATCCCAGTCAAAATAAAAGAAAATAAGTAGATGAAAACTGGACACAAATAATAGACAACGAGGGAGGGACAAGATGGATATATATGACTCACTCCAGCCTAGCCCTCTCATCTGAAACACTCTCAAGGCTAGAACCCTTTCGCGGCCTGCAGGCGACCAACTCCACCTCAAAAATAAGGGTTGCACTGCATAGCATTGGTTTTATCACTTAGTACATGCAAAGAGATCAATCTATGAAAGGCACAGATGACAGAAAAATTATGCAAGACATCCGTTAAAAATTGGCAATTGTACTATGGATGAAAGTGACGGAGAAAAAGTAAAGGGAAAAAGGAGTTCGGAATTGATAAATTCAAAGGCTTGATCTCCCCTCGGGAGAAGTGGAATCAGGGCGGAGGGCCTGTGTGTATCTAACTTGAACTAATTCGAATCTCGTGACCCATGATCCTTAGGAAGGGCAGAAGGGGTAAACCAAAGCATTGAGTCACCAGCTAGAGTTCATAAAACTCCTACTCAAGAAGAGGAGGGGGGGTACTTCTATAACCTACGTATATAGGCAAGCCATTGAGCTTTGGGGCTAAACAAATGGACTCCTTTCTTTCCTATATCCCAGAAGGCCTTGGTCCTACCCCAGGACATAATTTGAACGGGCAATCCCCGTCTTGTTTATCCAGCTAGCTTTTCTCCACGATACTCAAAGTTCTGTTTGTGAGAGCTCCTTCGATATCGATTTCCTTTCTTCACAAGGTAATGAATGTAAGCCACTTTTGAGGTCCTTATGAGATGAGACCATATGGGAAAAAGAGAGAATTGCAAAAAAAATAAGAAATCTTCATCTCTGATTTCATCAGCCATTGGTCCTCGAGGAACATGGGTATCTGGTTGGGATAATGAATTCTGAACATTATAGATTTAAGTAACCATGATCTTCTAGATTATATTGCAGGCAACAACTTTGCAAATAGGTAAAGATAAAATTTACTCTGGGGGAATATCCGGTGGGGAACCCGCACTGCCGTAGGCATAGTCTGGCTTGCAAGTGATTTTTGCAACCTCCCCAACCTGTAAGAACCAAAAGACAACATGTTGGAGACTTTCTAGCTGAACCAGAGAAACGGTTACTCGTATGACAGTGATGGTTACCTTCATGGTTTTCAATGCAATATCCCAAGCCTTGATCACAGAGCCTTTTCCAAGTTCAAAGGAGAACACAGTATTATCTTCATGTGTGGTATCAAAAACTTCTCCATTGTCAGCAAGCACACCTTCATACTGAACTGTTCAACACAAAGAAGCATAAAATGATGACCTTTGAATGTTGTGAATTACTTCAGTACGTGGTGCTATAAGCATGCGCAAGTAAATTGTAACAATTAGTATCAAAGGTCCGCAGAAGTGCTTGATACAAGCACGTTTGATCATATGTTTACTTAAACGATTTTAGAATAATATGCACTATAATGGCCACCAATATATCTAACGACCAAGTGGCAGTCACATAAGAATCAGGAAAAATAAGGTTTTTTGGTGCGTGCGTGTGGATGGGTGGGTGTTGGGGGGGGGAGGGGTGTTAAGGAGGCGTGGAAGAAGTGGAATATCTTGCATAGAGATTGCAAAGCAGCAGTACCTTGTTTGCATGAAGCAGCTAAGCACCTAGAAGAGTATAATTTCAAGAGGTTAATAAACACTAAATCATCTATTTACTTGTATGCATTTGTAACTAACATACAACAAAAACTTCTATATTGCGTGTTCTAAGTTTTCCACTACTTGAGGGGTCCAGCTTTAATGGGGTCCGGCTTTAATGCGACAGTAGCCATCTTAATCTTTGATGTAAGATGAAAACCAGGTATGGTAGCGGCTCTGACAGCTTGGCTGCTAACATTAAGTCTTGGTCCACCCTTTGCAAATTATTGTACATCTCATTTAAGCTCCCTTTGCTTGACTGATCACTGCTGACCGGTGCTAGCATAGTATGCATCAAAGCTGTAAGCACGGGGCTGGCAAGCCAGTGCTCTACGATTTCCAGATAAAAAGGAAAAAACAGTGTAATCAAACTATCTCAGAAATAATTAAACATCACTTCAAAAATAAGATAACCATAGTGCCACCATGGTTGCATCTCTAAGCAGCTGTTCTACCAAAGGCTGTTTAAATAGCTACTTGGGAGATGTATAATCAGGTACCGACACATATTATTGGCTCTAGAAGGGTTCTTAAACCCCACCTATGTCTCAAAATTGCTTCCAACACCCTGCCTCTAAGATGCAAAAGTCTGTTAGCAGGTATGGAGAACTACATAATTTGAGTTTCTCATAGATAATAGATTCATATCTGTAAAAGCAAATAGAATTTAAACTTTTACTTGCCTAAAAACGGAAGTGTTCATTTTGATTTGATAAGTTAAGTCCAAAACCAAAGTATTCAGTCACCACTCACCATACATGCAATTGCAACCAAAATACATCCAAATGGAGCTCTTTGGAATTGGTCACGACAAATTTGCAACTGCATCAAGTTGCTCTACTCTCATCTCAAGCCAACTATCCATGAAGTAAGAAAACTCACCTCCTATAGCAAGGGTATTTGGCTGTGAATTTGAAAATACCTTGAATGAAATCCATTGTTTTGTAATTTGTGAAATTCTGGACGGGATTTGAAAGAGGGATTTGAGGGGACAAAATCCCTAGTTGAAATACTCACTCCAGACTAGTTTTTTGAAGAATCCAAAGGAGTGCTACCTTTCCATTCTACATTTCAAGCATTTTTTTCATTCTACTTCTCTAACCGTTTATCACACTCTCTCCCCTTCTTTTTTTAATTTCAGCCATCTACATTTCATCTTTTATTCAACATTCTAATACTTTTACTGCATAACCGATTATAATTCTACAATACCCATCCGCAAAAGTGGCCAAACATTAAACTTTGCAAATCTCACAATTTCAAAATGCAAGGATTTTAAAAATGAAGGGAATCTAAACTTCCTAGTAAATTAAATTAAATTCATCCAAACACACTCCAAAGTTGCTGGATGTAGTACAGTGTAATTCATTTTGCTACATGCCAGTTATTTAAAAAAATTGCCCCTCCAAATCATGTACAACTTTTATATACAGAATAAAGTAAATAATAAGAATTTGGACAAGTACATGTAGTCAGCTACTGATGACAAAATAAAACTTCTACGTCAAAAAAGGCAGCACTCATCTTATCCCAGCAATCAGAAAGGCAGAATTTTGGATCATAATTAACTGGGTTCCAACTGTACAAATCTTTTGACCATATACAAGTAATATGCACGAGTATCAGGGATATGAACATACCATCAACATGGGAAAGAGTCTCTGATGGAGCAATTGCATCAGGTTTGGCTCGCCTTACAATTGTCTTCAAGACACCTCCATCTCCAGTTAAATCAATTGGATCAGCCATGGTTCCAGCAACCTGGTTGGGGGAACAAAACATCAGTATAATAAACAAGACTTCAGTTAATCTTGCCAAAAGAAGATCTACTATGCATTTTGGGACTTTTTCAGACGTTTTTCAAGGGAGGGTGTGCCCATAATTCAGAACATGGTCAAGTGCATTATCAAGGTAGTTTCCCAACATGAAGCAACATTTACTATTGTCAAGCCTGAAGCTTATTTGCATTATTTACTAGTCACGAGGGTGCAAGGAGACACCCCCACAAAAACAAACTGCTACAAAACTAGGTTCAGATTTGGAGAAATCAAATACACTAATGCTTCTACTAATTGCCGAGGTAACCGCCAAGAGAACCTTGCCAACAAATATACTGCACAGAACCAAGCGTCTTGTTTGATCAACTAACCTTTCTAGAAACATAAACTATTCATAGGTTGGATTGTCAGACTGTCAACCATTGAACACAATTAAACCGGGAAGAAGAATAAAATATTTTTACTCTTCCTAGGATCAATGATCAGTGACAAACATCAAAAGATTCATTAAACTATACGTAGAAACCGTTAAGAATATACATCGGAATGACTTACAAAAAAAAAATAATAATAAGGAAAAAGCTATCTTATACCTCCATGTAAATGGTTATGGGCGTATTACAACGATTTGAGCCAGCTATGTTGGGAATTTCTCATCACTTATACCTAAAGCTTGTAAGCAGCATTCTGATGATTTGATATTTTCCTAACACGTTATCGTCAAATTCGCACGTGCTGTAGGTACAATTATCTCCTTAGCCATTTCACTACATCCAACAAGACTAGGCTCCTCTCCAATACACCATCCATCCAACTTCATCCAATACATAGCTTTATCATAGACACGTGGTACTTAAAGGTTTCGGCGGACCAGATTTAGCTTTACTTCCAAAGGAATTTAGCCGTGGTTAGTGGCTAAAGAAGAACAGCCTTTCTCACTCTTCTCTCTCTTCACCGCCGACAATCAACACACAGATGGCATCTCCACCGCAGTTTGACACCGATCTACCCTGTCCACACTGGTGGTTCAACCACCCGTGGCGCCAGTTTTTTCCCAGAGGTACTATGATGATAAACTACTAATCAGTGGGGACATCAATTTGGTGACAATTGCAAATACCATAGGTTTAAGCTTAGATGGAGAAGTATTAATTGGATGGAAACCATGAACCCTCTATATTCCCGTGTACATCTCTGACCAATTTCATACTTTCCATCTTTGACCAATTTACTTTTTCTATGGATTTAATTCTCAAGTTTAAGGGGTCGGCTTGAATTGTAGAAAGCTGTGTGTTCCGATTCAGTGTGAGATCTTGATGTGCAGGAAGGAATAATTTGAAGGAAGGTATGGCAGTAGTGGTGGATGTGACGGAGAAGAGGACCGCACAGCGGTACTGTGGGTTGGTTGGCTGATGCCCGTTGAGTGTTGACAGCGATGAAGACCATAATCCACTAACCATGGTTAGCAATTTTAATGACGTGGTAAGATCTAGTCCCTCAAAGCCTTAAATTTTCACATCTCTGTTATCGAGCTGTGTATTGTGTGAAATTGAGTGAAAGGTGCATTGGATAGTAGCCTATCCATCCAACAACAAACTAGTTCCAGTACGGTAAATTGGTAACCGTTCCACCATAACTCCACATTGTGAACACATAAATACAATTGGATGACATGCATCTTATGCTCCTCAGAACCATAGCCTACATCAATAGGAGTAGCACTACCACTACACTGCATCAAATTGCGTTTGAACTTAGTAACTTGACATAGTACCGAACAATACATGCTACTCGTAATACTCCTTACATAATTTTTGTTCCCTTCGACTTGATACGAATTATATTCTTGAACATGCTTACATCAACTTTCCTCATTGTTTTTGTCCTATTTTGACTTTTCAAACAGTGCTTTTTTCTATCTGTAATCAATATTTGCGCTGAATTGAAGTCCAGATATTCGAATCTTAACCTAGAAATCTGAAAAAATTCAGAGGGGACAAATTTTTTTAAATGGATGTGTGCATCATAGACACTTAACAAAAAAAACTTATAACGAAAACTTGAAAGTGGATGCAAGTTTCTGTGCCATAGCAGTTCTCTTTAAGCCACAAGTACTGTTAGTTCAAACTTCAAACCAACTTTACAAAGAAACAAGAACTAAAAGTGTGGATAGCATGCTAAACTGAAATTAAGGAGCAGACAGCAAGCAAATTTTGCTGGTTGTGCGTGTGTGCGTTTCTAGGGTTTAAGGAGAGGAGAGAAGAGTGAGCACCTTTTATATCAAGAGGAGCGTGACGCTCGAAAGTGGAGGCGAACGGCGACGTAGGGGAAGAGAATCGAGAAAAGTGCTGTATCGACGGAAGAATTTGCCGTGGATTTCGTCGGCCATACCACTCCGATGAGTTTCCCTATTCCCAGTGTTACCCGCTGCCTCCTTTTTATATCCACCCCACCCGGCTAACATTTTGACAATAAAATTTGTCAGGTTTATTGCCAAAGTAATTTTTGTTAGTTTCTTCTCCTCGTCGAATTTCTATTCACGACTGTACATCGGTAAGAATATAATTTATCCCGTATGTTCTATTCACGACTGTACATCGGTAAGAATATAATTTATCCCGTATGCTTTGGACTAGTCAAAATTCGACTACACCTATTGTCACAACAAAAAATTGCCTCCGATAAGGCAATAAGTGATGATCGTTATATGTTTTTAGTGATTTTTATTTAGTAACGTTAAAAGAACGCGATTAAAAATTATATATGGGAGTGTTAATAAATATGTCACTAAATATATTAATTATTAAGCAACCATTAACTGTCTTTATACAGAGGGTTGTAACTATTTTCCTACGATGAGAATAACAGCAAAAAATTATTAGCAATGATTGTTTGGTGGATAGAATCATGAATAAAAGATGAATGGCAAGTTGGGGGAAAAAAAATGAAACATGAATAAAATATAATAAAGTTCCCATGGAAAGTCACGGAAGATTCAATTGGGGGAGTCAGAGGGCCGAATTCCAGAGATTGGGCCACGAGATACATGAAAACTAGGCCCTGTGAGTGTAGCCCAATGCACATTCATCAGCACAATTAATCACTCCTAGTAATTGGCCACGATTATTATCTGGGTGATCCAGCGCTATAATAGTAAGGATTGATTTAGTGGTTAAGGAGGTTTGCTCATTTCTTTAACTTTCTGGATTTAAATTTTGAGATCAGCAATCAGAGACAAAATACTCCTATGAATGTACCAGGCTGATGTGAAAGGTGTGTCCTTAAGATCGTTCGATAGAAGATTTAGTCATGATTAACGTTTAAGCTGGTCCGAAGATACTCTTTACAGTTCAACCAAAAAAAAATATTAACAAAACAACAGTAATCTTAGTTGATATGTGAAGCACAAATGGTAACATGTATCAGCATATTTTAGGTCAAAGTGAAGATCACATCAGGCTCTTAGATAGTGTTAGATCATTCTACATTTGGTTTAAGTGTAACTTTTGATAAGATTTATTAAGTTATCATTAGAGATAATACTATTACATTGAGATAATTGATAAATTTGAATTATCCTCCCCATTTATATATAGATGCTTGTACTCAATTAAAAATAATGAATAAAATTTTAAATTATGTTTCTATACGGTGTCAAGAGAGATTTACTTTTCTAAATAGTATCAAGAGCCGGACGATCCTTGTTTTGAGAATTCTTACTACCTCTAGGTAGACGACCTCACGTCGTTCACCTGGTCCACGTATATTTTTCTCTCTTTTTTGTTTTTCTTACTTATCTAGATGCCATAACCTATGATGTCAATTTTTTAGGTTTTTTGGTTGGTCTAATCAATATTCCACATCCCTCATTTGTTCAACAATATTTCAAGACAAAAAAAAAAGATAACCAACTACGGACATTTCTCTACTTTTTGCTACTCTCCACTAGTGTGTTTATAATATTTGATGCTTATGGATTGTCTCTCCACCATATAATTTTTACCTCATTTTTTTTTCCTATATCTTTCTTTATATGATTGAATAGTTCTTTCTACCTTTTTTTTATCGTTCTCTTTCTAATGTTTAAATCTATTGATTATCTCGTTGTTCACAAAGAGTCAGTCTCTTCAAGCTCATTCTTTTTTCGTGCTTTCACTTCTTTTCTACGTATTGACATTTGGCTCAGTGCTTTCAGTTCTACAGATAAACAACTTTTAGTCCTATATATGGACAACTGAGTTGCTTTTCATTGGCGTATAGATTATGCTGAAGTTGCATGCACTATTAAGCATGAATATTCTTGCTAGACATTTAGGTTTCTCAATTCTTCTTTGGGTTAATTTGTGAAAAGAAACAAGTGGACTTTTTATTCAAAATACCATGTATTTTGAGGGAGGATGTTAGACCAATTTAGATAAGAAGTGAGTAATTATGTTTTGAGATAATATTGTTAGGTTTAGATAATTAGTAGATTTGAATTATTCTCTCCACATATATATGTTTAGATTCAACCAATAATGATGACTAAAATCCTATTTTATTTTTCTATATACAGGCCAGTCCAAGTTTAGACAAACCTATCCCAAATTCTTTCATAAGTTCACAAGATGATTTTCTATAATACATTATGAGGTCCAAGTCCAGTGGATTTGCAAACTTTAATAGTTGAAGTCTTGAAAGGGGCCATGGCCCTCGGGCATTGAGTAAGGTAAAGTGGTTGCAAATTGGGTATTGAGAACATTGAACAAAATCACTTAAAGACGGGTTTATGTATGTGGGGTTAAGATAGATACTGTCAAAGCTGGTGTTAGCCAAAAGCATGTTTATAGGAGAGATAAGTACATCAGATAAGAACCAGTCATAATCCCCATATATGGTTGATTTGAGTCTTTAACACTCGCCCTCGCAGATATTGCGAAATATGAAATGATTCCAAGCTTCAATCCGAATTGACGACCCAAAAGAAGCAGGCAAGGCAGCAACCTTTTATGGGACACGAGCAGGTCGTAACTCTGATACCATTTTAAACCTCATACCAAGACTCAAAAGCATGCTCGTAACAGGGATAAACTCATGAGATATAAGTTTAATCTAAATCCCTATATAAAGTTAATGTGGGGCTTTAAGGATAGTTTTATAAGATTTGATATCCAACACAAAATGATACTTCATCAAGTCATAAAGCAAACAATCCAAGAGAATTACTTTTAACAAAGGTGGTTTGAACTAAAGAAATTAAACTATTTGTTTTTCTTCCATAGGATGAAAAGAGATTTGCTTTGACCATAATCACTTTATTCAAGATTGCAAGATTAGAGGCCCCTCCCCAATAATTGCCTAGGTTCTTTTGTTACTCCATAGACAAACCTTATCCTCACCTTGGCAAAGACAAGTGACAATGTGCTATCAAGGGAGGGCCCGTACCTTCAGCTCCACGTAGATATGGGCCATGGCCATGTGACAATATTTCTTAGTTTTTTTTTTTTTAGTATTTATTATGCTACGAATTTCAGTTTGAATCGGAATTAGTTACGTTCTTGACAAGAAAAATCCTGAACTTAATATTAGTGATTAATAAAAAAAATGTTAAACAAAATAATTTATTCGTAAGATGATTATAAACTTAGCCATGTCCCATTCCAATCCTTTTTTTTTATTTGTTGAATTTTTATTGCTCCTGAATGTGCATAATTTGTGAGAAAATTATGTACTAAAAGTATGGGCGTTTCACGGGCCATGGGCTTAGACTCTGTGATATGACCGTTCACCAAACATGGGCCCTTATGCTAATTCTAGAATGAACTCTTTTGGGTTTGGATTTGGAAGTTACGTACTAAGAGGCCCATCAAGTGGATTAGTGTTCATATAAGTGTTTTTGTGCCAAGCCAACAAGGAAAATGGTAAGTTTTGGGAATTAGGAGTTTTTTTTTTTTTTTTTTGGAGTAAAGCGAATGGAAACACTTTGTCGTATTAGGACCCTGTGACAATGTTCAATCACCTTATTTTTTCACTTGATTATCAACTCACGCTACTGAATGGGGCTGAATTTAGGATAGTTGTGGTATTACTTTATCCTATTAGGACCCTGTGACGATGTTCAACCACCTTATTTCCGCACTTGATTAACATGTCACGCTACTGAGCTCGGGGGAAATTAGGATAGTTCTGTATTACTTTGTCATATTAGAACTTTGTGACAACGTTCAACTAACTTAATTTCCCACTTGATTACCAGCTAATGCTACTAAGCTCGAAGGGAATGATCAGCATAGTTATGCGTTACTTACTTTATCATGTTAGGACTCTGTGACAATGTTCAACCACCTTATAGCGCCCACTTGATTACCAGCTCACACTACTAAGCTTGAGGGGGATCTAAACAGTTATGTATTACTTACTTTGTCATATTAGGACCCTGTGACGATGTTTAACTAGCTTATTTCTCCACTTGATTACCAGCTCACGCTACTAAGCTTAGGGGGAATCCGGATATTTATGTATCACTTACTTTGTCATATTCGGACTCTGTGACAATGTTCAACCAGCTTAATTGCTCACTTGATTACCAGCTCACACTACTGAGCTCGGCAAGAATTAGGATAATTACGTATTACTTTCTGTTTACTGCGATCTTGGGCAAATATTTTTGTATATTCTGGTCTCCAATTTTGTTGGCTCTACCATTGGACATATTAGGGTGGCTGATAATTTGCATATAAGAAAAATGGTCAAATTATCATTGATGCATCTAAATTTTCCTGAATTATGGATGGCCACCAAAATTTTATATAATTTTTTGGCCAATGAACACACATGTTGAAATCAATGGAGTCAGTGATTTTAGACCCAAATGTTGGAAAGATTTAAAGTAGGCTGCGTGGGCATGCTTGCACTTTTTCTTTACTTGGGCCTGTTAACGATGGGGTCCCTCCTCTTAGCTAACAGAGTTGAGATAATAGAAGATGGAGCTCTACTTTTGGTCTCCCTTTGGCTTTTCATGGATGTTCTAATGATTAATATGGGTAAGCCCTCTATCTGCAAATTTTTTTTTTTTTTTTGGTTGGTAATCCGACGGAATTATATTAATTCGAAGACAGGGATACATCAATGTTCCGAACTTCTTCCAAGTTTAACAAAAGATTGGAAGAAGGAGGAACAAAACCAAAAAAACTACAAAAGAAAGCATCGGCCGCAAGATTATGGGCCGCATAATTAGCTTGACGAGGGGAAAAAATAACTTCCCAGCACAAAAATTTAGATAAAAGCTGCCTAGCCTGCAAAATATAAGCTCTTATCTGCAATTGAGTGAGCGTAATAAGCCTGTGATGGCCGAGGAAAGAGATGAAAATGTCAAGAAAAGCTAGACCAGATCATGCTCTTTTTTTTTGTAGCTAAGATTTGTGTAAAGAGATCCTATGCTTTTGTTGGATCCCTTGCGTGTTAGGATGGCAATATAGAAATTCCCATCTTGCCCATCCCAACCCAAGTCACCATATCCCTACTTTTCTCATCTTTAATTTAATTTAGATCCAACTCATTCCGGTTAATTCAATTCTATACGAGCCAACCCGTTTAGTTTTTATTTCTTTTTTAATAGTCACGATTTTCTTAACAAAATTATTTTCTTTAGTTCGATTGTCGGAGGTGGCGGCTGGCAGTGACAGACAGCGGGGCCAGCAAGCGGTCGGAGAAAAATTCATATATGCCCAAATGAATTAGATTTGGGGCACGTGGATGAGGACACCCCATTTAGACCTGAGTAAGCTCCATATAGGCTCCAAATTGCCATCCATACTTGCGTGTGGGTATCTTTATCTATCTTCTAGTGGTTTACCCTTTGAGCTTTTAGTTATTTTTGGGATGAGAAAAATACATATATGCCCAAATGAATTAGATTTGGGCATGTTGGGGATGCGGATATCCCATTTAGGCCTAATTAACTAAAGCCCCAAATGCCCCCAACCCCATATTGGCCCCAACTACGGCGTAACAAGGCGGGGCTTAATATGGGCCCCAAATTGTCATCCCTACTTACATCGAGATGTCTTTGTATATCTTCTATTGGTTGTCGTTTGTGTTTTAGTTTGGTTTCTTTGCTCTTTACACTTGATCGATTTGACAAAGTTTATTTCATTAGAATTAGAGTTTTTCTATGGCAACTCAAATTCCATTAAGTTCAAATCTTATTTCAATGAATATTTGTGGTAATTGTAGAGGTTTGGTTTTCTAGTTGTCACTAAAATGGTTGCTTCATTACGACAGTTAGGGTTATATACAAACTGAGTTTGAGCCGAACATGGCCATATTTAAACTCGTTCTTTTTATCTTAGGGTGGCGTTTGAGCTCTGCTCGAGTTCATGAAGCATACATAAATGCATGTTAATAATGATCATAAGTTTGAGCCGGCTATAGGCTCGTCAGTTTAAGCTTCATGAACCGAGTCCCCGAGCTTGAGCTCGTGTTTGTGTCTGAATTTATTTACTGCTAATGTACTAACTAAACTAGCTTTTAGCCTTTCAGTGAAGGAAACGACACGCAGAGAGTTGGCAAGCGCACAAATAGGCCATAAGCTCAAATGAATGGGTATCATCATGCATTCGGTTCTAACTTCTAAGTTTAGAAACCATATGAAGATTATTGCAAAACTAGCTTTAGATGTGTAAATCTTAAAGTACAAGATGAAGATAATAAAGAAAGAAACATGCTATTGAAAGAGACACATAAAAGAGTGGATGGATCCGATCAATTTAGAGCAATAAGCTTTAATTAGTTTGTCAGTGAATGAGAATGAAAAGATTGTCGGATAACAGATGATGGATCATAGATTATCCAACGAGTCAGATCATCCCTTCTATATTTAGTAGATCATGATTAAATAGGCAGCAGTTTTGTGAGTGAGATAGGCGATTGCACGGTTAGAGGAGGAGAGGTTGCTTGCTCCGTGACGAGAGATGAGCTACTGCCGGCTGTGGCATATGTGATTAGAGAAGGGGCCACTGTGGGCGACTTGAGGCAGCTGTGGGATAAGAGGGGGCGGGCAGCAGGTGTGCGAGTGAAAGAAGATAAAAGAATTAAAAAGATTATTTTTTGGTCAAAAACAATATGGGATAATTACAGCAATGTTCTTGAGGTTAGGATAAAATTACAGACGTATCCATTAGTTTGGACAAATTATACTTATGTCCGTTGACTGAATGGAATGCTGAAATACAGTTTGGAGCGAAAAGACCAAATTTCCCATGACTTATGAATCTAATTTTTCAAATGCCATTTGTTTATCTCTTCCCTAGTCTATCTATTTCCCCCTTGCAACTCCAACCACAGCCACCACCTAAACACCACCACGACATCACCTCTGCATCATCGCAACACCACCAACCGTCTGCCACAAGTCCTTCCCATCACTATCATCTCAACCATAGAAATGTTTACCACCAAACCAAAAACCCACCACGACCACAATCACCACCATCCACCAAAGCCAAAACCCACCACAACCAATCAATTACAGTCTTTTTAAATTGAATCAAACAGTCATGTCACGATCGGATAATTAACATCACGGTTGTCACCGTCGAAATCTGTTAGTCATGTCACGGCCAGGTGGGGAGAAGGTAGGGCAGTAGTGGGGCGGAGGGAGGGGGCGACATTGGGTTAAGGGAAGGGCAGCGATGTGGTGGAGGGAGGAGGGGGCGACGACGGGGTGAGGGGAGGGTGGGGATAACAACATAGTGAGGGGGAAGGTGGGGGCGACGAAGGGGTGGGGGCGACGAAGGGGTGAGGGGGGGGAATGGGGGCGACGACGGGATGAGGGGAGGGTGGGGGCAGTGTGAGGGCGGTGAAAGGGTGGGGGAGAGGGTGAGGGCGACGACGGGGTGAAGGGAGGGTGGGGGCGGCGACAGGCTGAGGGCAGGGTGAAGGCGACGATGGGGGTGGGGGAGAGGGTGAGGGTGAGGGCGGCGATGGGCTGGGGGAGGGTGAGGGGCAGTGATAAGGTGTAGGGAGGGTAAAGGGGCGGCGACGGGGTGAGGAGAGGGCAAATGGGGCGACGACCAAGGGGGTAGCAGTGCGGGAGAGGGGGAGAGTTAGAGAGAGAGAAAGTTTTAGGGTTTCACACACTTAGAAAAAAACAGGGTTTAAATTTGTAATAAGGGTAGAAATGGTATTTAAAATTACGTAACAGATGACATCAGTAAAATGTACGATTTTTAACTGATCAACGACGGAAAGATACGACTGATACTTTTCAAAAATTAGTCTCCTTGACTGTAAGTTTACCTTAACCTCGGGAACTTGCTGTAATTATTACAAACAATAAAGATTAGGGTTTTTAGGATAAGAATCGGGTGATATACAACATTACATGAGATCTTTAGATATTTTATGTAGGTGTATCATAATTTCATACTGAATGAACGAACCGATGCTCGTTTATAAACTCAGCTCAGGCTCGACTTGGGCTCAATTCTTAAAGTAAACGAGCATTCTCGTTCACGAATAATACTAAACAAATGGCATCACATTCAAACTCGGTTCGTTTAAAAAACAAGCTCTAAAATTACGTTCGGGCTCGGTTCACCTATTATATAAATGTTCGTGAACGAGTTCCAGAAATAACGAACAACGAGCTGATTATGAACAACTCGATTCATTTACAGCCTTAAGAATAGTGAGAACAGATGACGGATTCCCCCGACGTAATTCGCAGTTAACTTCTAAAATATCAAACATCGATTCAACTGAGAGAGTATTTTAGTAACAGTGTATAACTTAAGCAAGCAATTATCACATGAGAAGCCAGGAACGAGGTTCCTTTTGTGTACTGTCAAGTATGAACTATGGAAAATGCCTTAGTATGTGTGAGACCCCATGTGTAATTCTTGTGATGCCTTGTCAGCGATTGTACCATCTTTCTTTTCCCCAAAGTTATTAATGACTCTACAGTACTATTAAATAGTACAATTTCCTGATTTCCAAAGATGTCTAGTTTTTAACATTGGACAGAATCATCCTCCATGAATACCTCCACAATTACAGCCACCACCAGTCCACCATTATCAAGTTTTCAACTGCAGCAACAGCCAGCTGCACTCATTGATGGCTAAGACTAAAGCCAAACTTGAAACAATTCACACACAGTTCTAGTTTGCCGGGACTAAAGAAGCTCATAAGATCGGTCGAGTTCAGTCTACAGTCAACACATCTATTAGAGTACTTGAAAGTTATACTTGATTTTTTGATAATATTTTGTCGTCGTTAAGAATAAATGTTACATGATCTCGGATTATAATACGCAGCCGTGTGGGCCAATAATCACATTTCTTCTCAAAGAGAGGGTGAATTGAATTCACACGCCCCCCACAGCAACACCAATTCTGAAAGTCCAAATTAGGCCTTGCAGAAGTATGGTCAAACCCTAAGGTGGTCCTTGCTGTAGGTGGTCAAAGAACTGAGGCAATTAGGAAAGGTTGGTCATTTGGGTAGAAGTACATCAGTGTTGCAGCTCAATTACTGCTGCAGGCTCTCAGCCCAGCAGTAGAAGGAGACGCCATAAGAAGCTTACAGTGGGAGAGCAACCTTCTTTCTTTGTCATTCCATTATTAGCCCATATGAATGGACGTACAATTACTACCAATTTCAATGTGCTTACTGATAATTAATGGGTGAAATAACGAGAAAGGGCATCAACGCCCTCTTACTTTGCTGGCATCCCAACCAAACAGTCTCTCTCTGTTCTCTCCCCCACGTTAATTAATTTTTCTATTCTATTGCAGCTTCTCACCATCCGTTATGGAAATTACTATAAAACTACTGATAAAGCAATAAAAAAGTATGATTAACAATTATCTGTGTCAGCCGATCCACACAGAGCTGCACCTGCAGATGGTTGAATGGAATCTCCTTCTCTCTCCTCTAAACACTCTCTCTCTCTCTCTCTCTCTCTCTCTCCTTAGTGAGATCTGAAGAGAACCCATCACTTAAATCATCAAGAACACAAAACTCAGAAAGAAAAAACAAAATTTTGGCCACAATCCATCTGAGTAGAGTAGTCATCAGTTAAATTTGCAACTAATAGGTCTATATTTCATATTCATCTCTATCTCCTCTTCCTATGCTCATTACATAAACAGTGACAGTACCACCAAGGCGGCAAGCCGGCAAGGCACCAACATTAAGAACCCATTTCTCCTTCAATGGAGATTGAAAAAACTGAAACCTACTAAAAAGCACTATATATATACATGTTCCCGATAAATTCTACCCCAAAATAGAAGTCGTCGTAGAGAGTCAGGTCCGCCGCAAAGGCGTGGCGACTCTACCTTTATAGTGACGATTTAAGGTCTTCAGCGACGAATTGCAGCTCTGTTTTGCTGATGCCGGAATTGCTTTTCAACTTTGGTGTTTTGAGACCATGACCAAGAAACAGGGGAAAAACAGAGGAAACGGAGAGAAAAAGCATTTTCTTTATCAAATTAGCACCTTTTTCTCTCTGTTTCTCTCTTCAGCCTTGATCAGGAATCACTGTACTCGCGCCAACAAACTAACATGGTGACACAGCGCCTCATGATGTAGAACCTGGCCCTCTGTTCCTTCACAAGGCTAGCGCATTTCCTTGTAAAAGAGCACCTCCTGTGGGGATTCGATTTCGCTGATGATGTCGATGCATTCCTCATGAGAGAAGAGGAGTTTGTAGAAGAGCAGCGAGCACTTCTTGAACCTTCTTTCTTTGACAGCTTCCACTTCTCATCCAAGTAAAACTGTGCAGGAACAGCAGCAGCAGCAGCCATTTCTAGAGTTCAAGAGAATCTCAATCTCCTTCAAGAAAAGAAGAGTGAGAAAATCAAGAGAAAAGTCCCTTCTTTTTTTCTGGAGCAGTGATGTTGATGATGAAAGTGAATTACAACAGTGGGAGAGGGATTTTTAATGGGAGAATAGGGTTACTACTTATAAGGAGAGTTGAAAGGGGTTTGGAATTTTTCTTTTTAGCAAAATTGGGTGTGGCAGTGTGTATCACCTGGCCCTGCCTTGGGAACCCCACCATTTTATTTATTTATTTATTTTTGTATTTGAAATATGAGAAGTATAATAATGAGGTGGGTTCCCTATACATACGTCATGGGGCTACTTAGGATAGTGAACAAGGAGAGGGTATTGAATGCGAGCAAATCCCACTGAACTCGTAGGGCTGTCACTGGGCAAGATGGTGGGGGGGTTTAAGAGAATTTATGGAAAAAGCTTCGAGTTTCCATTGATGGAGAGAGAGAGAGAGAGAGAGAGAGGATTGCAAGAGGAAAAATCATAGTTTTTTCCTTACTTTTCAGCCAAATTGATGAGGGGAATTCCTGATTCTGTGCTGCAATTTTCGTGTTCTTTAGTGACCATGTTTTCATGGATGAGAAGTTTAGGAACGAGATAGGGTCTACAAGAGTTGATCTGATGATCCAAATCTTGCATTGTCAACATTTGCAGTCCGAGGAAGGCCGTGTCTCAAAATTAAAATCACCGTCTTACTCTATCTCCCTTGAGAGTAAGAGGAATTATAACATTTTTCTCTAACGTCAATTATAGTTAAAGTTATGTTACTTTTTTTTTTTTTGAAACATAAAATGGAGGGACCGTAAGGCTTCGATCCAACGAGAGGGGGTATTGCGCCTCAGGACCTATAAAGCCACCACATATATATAGGCTCCCGATTTCCGCACTTATGTCGGGGTTGAAGCGAATGAAAACTCGAGTGTGGAGTAAATGTAGGGTGATGACGTATGTTTGTTCTATAAGAAACGACAGGCAGAGAATTCGAACACAAGTGATGTCTCTGAATTGAGACCCTGAGATTTACTGAACTATTTCATATCACAAAAAAAATACACATTTTGTACAACTTTTTATTGCTAAAAAGGCTTTAAATAGCAGGTAGCATGCCTGCTGTTTGTAAGAGTAGTTATCAAGCTTAATAAAGCTCAAGTATCAGTTTAAATTAGGCCTAACAGAACCCACAAGCCAAGCTTAATAAAGCTCAAAGTTGCAAGAGTTCAGATTCTGGATGATAGCACAGCGTACAATAAAGCATCTGAGACAAATTTCTAGTTTGGAACCTACCTGCCATGTGACAGGACACCCTCCAGGACCTGTGTCTTGCCCTCTTATGGACCCCTACCCCCTGACCTTTACTGAAAAGTGAAAACTCAGAAAAACCAAAGCGGCACAAGCACCGGCTGTAGAAATTTGTGATCTTTTATCTCAACAAAAGGAACAGGAGGAGCCCCTCAGAGGTGTCAACTATTGGCAGAGAGTATGTCATCTCCACATAGTCTAGAGGATACCTTATATGTACGATTAGCTCTGTTAACTCAAACTGACACTTGACAGGCTCGCTCTCTTTACCTCTCCTGTGCTGCAATGTGCGGTGGTGCAGTACACGAACCGCACCGACCACATAGACTCGGCCGGGTGGCTTTATGACGCGTTTGCATAGATGGGCTCGTACAGGGCCAGTTCTGTTTTTCAACTGTTTGTTTGCTTGCATGTGCTCTGGTGAAAATCAAATTTACTGGGAAGTTAAAGTTGATGGCTGATGCACTGTTGTGACTTTTGCTGTGTCTCTGTCTGAGGAAGTTATGGACCTTGTTCTTTTGCTGAACCTTGTGGTTGGGTTGCTGGTGCTGTTCAAGGGTCTGGAACTGAAAATGCAATCGAAATTGTCACCAATTGAAGTTGCTGTTAAAGATTGGGCAAAAGTTAATATGTAGGTGCACCTCTTCATGACTTTAGCTATACATGAGTTTTGTTTTTTTGAAACGACACGTGACGCTCGACGAACATTGTATGATGTTGGATTCACATATAGTTGCTCTTAAAAATTTGGTTCAAGACTTGAACATGGGGTACACGTATGATTCACTGTAAGGCTATTGCATGATTTAACTCGTTGTGATTCACACTTAAAAAATATTAAGGCCACACTTGATTGGCCTTAAGATTGTTTTTAGTTATTTATACCGCCTATAAGGCGTAGGTGCAGGTGAGAGTAAAGTATTTTTTAAGGAAAAATAACATGCATACGATCTAGATTTTTCTGACGACTCCACATTTTTCATTTCCATAAAAAATACAATTAATTTATCAATATCTCTTCTTCTTCTTCTAATAAAACTTATATCAATATGTAGATGTACTTTTAATATCATCCATAACTTGAAATATGTTATATGAAAGACTTGATGACCATAACACCATATCTCACAAAAATCATTACTAAATCATTTCAGCGACTGTCTTTTTCTCGACGACCATTAGTTTATAATGAATTTTGTTTAAGATTAGACCTGGCAAACGGGTAACCCGGCCGAGTACGGGTAAAATCCGACCGGGTACGGATAAAATCGATTCGGATAATTTTTACCCAATTTTTCTCGGGTAGAGATTTTTGGAATCCGTACCCTACCCTGACGGGGCGGGTATTACCCGCGGGTAAATTATTAATTTTTTTATTAATAAACATTTGGCCTGTTTTTTCCTTATATTTTATTATTATTACAATTTACAACTATCACTTTATGTCTGATTTCATTTCTACAATTATCACTTGACGATTAATCTCAAATCCAATTCTCAAATCCAACCGGACCAATCCCATCATCTCAAGTCTCCAAACACAAATATGGAACAAGCAGATCTAGAAATAAATTATCTCACAACACAAATTAAAAGACAAGCAGATCTGAAAGAAAACAACACTACAAAATACTTAAATACATACAAAGATTTTTAACACTAATAAAACAAGCAGATCTGGCGATGGCGATGGAGATGGTGGGCACAGAGCGGTGGTGGATTTGATCGAAGACATTGAAGGCGGAGCTATGGCAGGTCTAGCGGCGGAGCTATGGCAGGTCTGGCGGAGAAGCGAGAGAAGGACGATGGACGCCGTCGCTTGATGTGCAATAGATGGGCGTCGAGTTGATATGGTATCGTGTCGCTGTTGTCGATGGATTTGACAGGCGAGAGAGAGCAAAGTTGTGATTTCAATCGATTGCTTTTCAGAAGTTACAACACAATAACTTTTAGCGATAGATGCTGAAGTTACATGTCAATAACTACACAACAATGTTTGTCAATAAAAATGGACGTTGGTAAGGCCAAAAGTTTAGGGCCAGTTTGACAAAAAAAATTTGTTCTTTTTTTTTTCAGTTTTTAAAAACTGAAAAAAAGGAGCGTTTGGTAACCATTTTTTTTTTCAATTTTAAAATTTTGTTTTTAAACTGAAGAGTCAAAAAAAAAACTCTCGAAACCGGTTTTTTTTTCTTCGACCACCACCACCCTCCCACAGCCAGCAGCCACCTCCGGCCGCCAGTGACCACCGCCGGAGATTGTCGGCTGCCACCTCCGGCCGCCGGCGACCACCGCCGGAGACTGCCGGTAGCCACCTCCGGCCGCCGGCCACCACCACCGTCGACCACCGCTACGCCCCACCACCGCCACCGCAAACCACCCAAAAAAAGTCAAAATAAAAAAGGTTACCAAACACCAAAAAAAACTAAAAAAAACTAAAAAAAAGGGTTGTCAAACACCCACTTGTTTTTGTAAAAATAAATAAATTTAATCTGCTCTTTAAAAAACGGCTCTTGAAAAACTGAAAACCAAAAAAAAAAATTTGTCAAACGAACCCCACGGTGGCCTTTGATGGCACAAAGGAAACCGTATGTGGCACTCGACTTGCCTCTTGCAAGAAGAGTCCGCCAACAAATCTCAACAATCTATAGCAATCAGTGCATCAACATTGCATAAAACAGTGCACAAAGAAGTAATTTCAACACAAGGGCAAAACGGTCCCAAATATTCTCATTACTTCAAAATCATCGTTACAACTTCAGAAGGCTTCGTTTGCATCCACAATGTGCAAAATAGCTAAACAGGCAAGCTAAAACAAAGCAAGGGACTCTCGGGTATAGGTGTACATGTACTCCCTATACCCGAGAGTCCCTTGCTTTGTTTTAGCTTGCCTGTTTAGCTATTTTGCACATTGTGGATGCAAACGAAGCCTTCTGAAGTTGTAACGATGATTTTGAAGTAATGAGAATATTTGGGACCGTTTTGCCCTTGTGTTGAAATTACTTCTTTGTGCACTGTTTTATGCAATGTTGATGCACTGATTGCTATAGATTGTTGAGATTTGTTGGCGGACTCTTCTTGCAAGAGGCAAGTCGAGTGCCACATACGGTTTCCTTTGTGCCATCAAAGGCCACCGTGTGTCAGGTGTCTTTTCATGGTTTTCTAGATTTTTTAATCGAGTTATTTTTCTGTCTCAGGTGTTATACGTGGTTGTAAAAAGATAATTGCCATACTTTTATTTCATGTTTATGAAATGCGTTCCGCGAGCAAAATATGTTGACTTGAGTCTATATTCTCATATGCAGTTGTTTAGCAAACGATATGTTGAATTGTGTTTGTTTACTCCACTAGTTCTTTTCTTAATTTTTATTGTGATGCGTATTGACTTCTCTAACTGTAAATCTTCTAAAATATCGATGTTTACGTGCATCGCGTGTGCAGTCTAAGTAGTTACTAAAAAGATAAAAAAAATGAACTTATAATTTTAAATACATTCAAATTAGTATCCATGATATTGTGATTGCTTGTAAGGGTAAACAACTTCTTTACCTCTAGACAACGAGTCGAGCTCTACTGCATTCTTTTTAATTGGTTGATAATAAAGTTGAGAATACTCCTAAGTTATTGTTTGGATATCTATTTTCAGTACATTTTATGTCAAAAAGGAGTGGGTCCATTAAAATACAAACCGATAATATAAGTTTCAAGACTAAATTAACTCTTCTTATGTTAAACTTGCGTCATATTGTTTTTTTCTTTTCAAGTTGCTTTTTACATCACCTAGAAATTAATTTAAATACACACTAAAACATTACCCCTAGAATCCAGCTAACCTCCGGGAGGTCTAAAATCACAAAACTGAAGCAAGTCTAAAAAGCTAAAATAAAGTCTAAAGTCCTTTCGTTCATGAGATTAAGCAGGCGAAACATACACATCAACATTCATTTCTGGGAAGATATATTTAAAAGAAATCTCAGTGATTTTTTTTGTCAAGATATTTAACAACATTTTAAATTTTTTTTATTTTTTATGTTTAACTTATTCCCTATGATTCTATGTATCTGACCCGTACCATAGATCAATGCCCACATGCACCTGCATTGACCTATCATATTATTGGCCCACCAAAGTGACGGATCAGATGGATACGATCAATTAATGATGCCATTTTTGGGATTTTGGCGTGCGCAGTTTGTATTTGATGTTTCACTTTTTTGTTCACGGTGATGGTAATTGGCTGAAATAGCGCAGGAAATTTCTGGCTACAACAATACAAGAAGTAATAATTTGTAACTTTTTCTATAGTGACCGTTTGGTCGCTAAATATAGTAACTGATATTTTTGCATATATCTTTAGCGATAATTTTTAATAGCATTGTTTTAGCGTGACTCATTAAAAGCCACTCGATATACTTAGCGATCATCATTTCTCGTTATATGAAAAAGTTGTAAGCTTTTTCAATAATCTGAGTTACTATGAAAATTTTCAATAGTATATTATTGATGCATGAGTGATAACTCAAATTGTATTTTCTTACTGATATTGGTTCAAATCAAGTACTAGAAAATTTTGGCGGTGACGAGTGATCGATCCGGTATTAGGTGAAATCAAATGGAAGCAACGGCCGGAGTTCAGACAACTTTTTAAGTTTTATTCCCTTCCCCATGCTTTGGAAGGGAGCCTCTACTCGGTTCCGGTCTCTCATTTCGTTGTTCTCGTAGTCACGTTTGTTTGTGGCTTTAAATTTGTTTTTTTTTTCTCACGATTGTTTGGCTAAGTTTTACATTTTTGCCGCTTTTCATACACGATTTTGCCGACATGTTCTTTTAGGCTTTTTTTGCACGTCTATTTTTCCATCTATTTTTGGGTTATTGTTGAGGTCGATTGGGACATGTGGTTTTCTAGGGTGCCATAGTGTGACGGTTCTTTCTTGGCAAGGCCTATGTTCCGCTGTTAGTAAAAAGGAAGTTTGCTCTATCGATTTGCTTTCTTTGTCGACTCCCGTGATAGCCGGCCACGTAATTTAGGGTTTAATTTTGTGGAAGTAATATATTAGATATGCATGATTTTCGTTTGTTTTCTAGTTTCTTGAAATATCATATTGATAGTTGTCTCATTAGAATGTTGATGGTTTGTTCGCTAAACTATCTTCTTTCGCTTTGCCTGAAATATATTTACCTTCATATATATATATATATATATATATATATATATATATATATATATATATATTGTTGTATGTCAAAACAAAGAAAAGATAATTATCACCCCATTTTGTCACTACGTGTGTGCTTTAATGACAATTATAATTATTCAGCGACAAATTGAAATTTAAAAAAAGAGTACTGAAAAATATAAAGCTAGATTAGATGGTTTCGCTGGATGTTTAATAAATACCAATGAACCCAACCCAATTCGAAAAAAATTTGTCCCAACTACTTGAGAGTTGAGATTGGTAAATGAACCATGAGTTCGGATCCTTTTCTTCGCAAACGCAATACGAGTTTAAATAGCTTATTCCCCTTGTCTGTCTCTCCCTTCCAATCCTTCCTCACCGTTCGTTCCAATAGTTTTAGAAAATTTTCTCGTCGTTGTACGAATATTTTATGTGCTCTCGCCTACTTGGAGTTCTCCCTTAGTGTGTAAATTCTTTTCCTCTCTTCGGTAGACGAGTGGATTGATTTGTTAATAGAAGATCTTCGTTGCTACATTTGCTTTATTTGCTACCCCCTTGATGGCTAGGGAAGTTAGGGTTTATTTAGCAACGATTATCAAAGTTGGAGGCAAAACTTTCAATTTACTTTATACATGGTTTAAACGATCGCTAAATGACTATTTTCTTTTTACTGTCGGGTTGATCTTCTTCCTAATGGTTGTTTTATTTGCGCTGAATTTTGTCTTGACATATGTTGTTTAGTAAAAACAAATTAACTATAACGATATCGCAGTACAACTACGATTAAAATGCGAATCCACGAAGTCGGTAGAGTCTAGCAGTTTTAGTACAGTGTGCGCCACATGGTCGTAGCCAGTTGACGAGATGGGCCAGCATTTTTAGTACTACTACTTGTCAAAACTTTGTCGTGGGCACAAACTGTTTTATGCCAGATTACTCAAATAGTACAAAAGTTTAGCTTGTGTCACTTTCTACACGTGTTGGCCGGCGCAATGGAAGCGATATGTCTCCGGTCATTCAGACCAGAAGTCTTACCGGCTCAGGCTTCTCAGTCAACCATCGATGGACGCATGTGTTACTCACGGATACAACCCCCCCCCCCCCCCCCAAATTCTATAACTTCATGCTGATTAAAGATACCCATAATTTTTCTATCGTAAATTTGTACTTGAATTTTTTTATGACAAATTCACTTTTAGTAGCCGTAGGAAGAAGGCGTACATGTTGATGTAGTGTATAGGGCAGCATTAAATCGGCGACTGCTAATATAGTTATGTATCAGCTTGTCTAATTAACGATATATTTTTTGAATGAAGTATTTGTTTCATGTTATCGTATTATAGTTCAACGTTGACAGTTAATACATTTATATGTTTCTTAAAAGCAATTAGGGGGATGCTTGAAGACTTGTTCTTTTCGTTAAAAAGCTTATGTTCGATTCCTTCTCGCTATTCTAGCGTAAGTCGTGCCTTTATTATGTGATGTACTGATGCAATATGCTTGAACTAACACTTGTGTCTAATTCACATTTGGGCCACTCAAGAAAATGTTGACAGACAGTCACTTTCTCTCTCGAACTCTTGTTACAAAAAAACAACAGGCAATTAAGGTTATTATTGAAGACGTCATGGTACTTTATTATTTGGTTACCGATTTTTATTCTTCAGTTTAATACAAATCACGGGCATCCTTCACATGATTCACCATATAAAACTGCTTTTCGTTACTATACTAGATGGCATTCCGTGAACTGGATCCGCAAGAAATTTAACATTGTAGGGAGAAAAACTCCACGGTGCTTCCTTTTTCTTTGTAACAATCATCAACGACAATTTTAAATACCATGTTCTTGGGAATTTTAGGGAAAGACCTCAGCAATGTGATTATAATTTTCCTACAAGCTATAAACTAGGCTCGCAATGTCCATGTAATAGGGTGCTCAAACGCTTAAGATATTCATCTACCTGTTCTTATCTTTCCCAGTAGACCTCTCTTTAATTTAATCCTTTAGATTGTATATCTTGGCTAGTGCTGTGTTTGACTTTAACATCCGAAGTTCTAAGAAAAGCCAAAAATTGAAACTGCCCAATCATGCATTAATCCGGCTATCTAACCACTTGCACTGTAATATAGCCAGTTAGAATTAAGAAATAAATTGGGTACGTGGGATCATGGGGTGGTTCCTTACTTTGTCTCAGTGAAAGCTTAGTAGACTGACTATATCAATAGCCCAAGCTTACCATACTTTGTCGTACTAGCTCGTTTCCGCTGCCTTTTTTTGTTTTTTTTTTATCTAATTTCGAACTCTCTTTTTCTATTGTTATGAACGGAACTACAGTTTATGGAATGTTCATATGAAAATTGGAACCAGCAAAATTGTGTTTATTTCTCAACGCCTCTGTCATCTTTCCCACTCTTTGGGGTTAATTCCAGACTTTAAAACCACTGATTTACCTATTCTTTAATGTGGCTGAAATAGGCATGTAGCATAGTTTTGTTTTTGGTAAGTGGCATGTAGGATAAAAATATAACAAATTTCGTTTTGTTATGTGCTAATGATTGTATGAGCCACATATGAAGTGGATTTGTTCTGCTCAATGCCAAAACTTTGAAGTTTGAACCAACTCACGGGTTGTCTTTATATGAAGCAGAGGGGTAGATAGATGAACCAACCCTAATCCGCCCTAGTGATCCTGTTTGTTCATTCTGAGGTACTGAGCATGTGACTTCCAAGTTGTATTAAAACAACATAACTGTTGCATCAAGATGAGATTGTATAATAATTATAGATAAGAATTAGAATAATGTATTGTTCCAACCTATTCTGGTCGTACCCAAAGGCCCACTACGGTCCTATTTTGCATGACACGTCCGCACAAGCAACAGACATTTTCAACGCTCACAACCGGTCAAAAACATGCACGCTCAAGGAACGTGACCAATCCTCATGACGCTTCGATTGTCGCCCGTCGCCCATCGACGCGCCATGACACTTGCCCAAGGAAGTTGGCCTTGGCCTCCCCCTTGGGGTCGGCCTCGGCCTTGGCCTCCCCCTTGGGGTCGGCCTCGGCCTTGGCCTCCCCCTTGGGGTCGGCCTCGGCCTTCCCCTTGGGGTCGGCCTCGGCCTCCCCATGGGGGTCGGCCTCGGCCTCCCCTTGAGGTTGGCCTTGGCCTTCCCCGAAGGGTTGGCCTTTGGTCTCCATACTTAACACTTTCACTTCTCTTCAAGAGGCCTTGCATCCTCCGCGACCCCCGTCGCCCAGACGTCAACTCCGCGACCCCCGTCGCCCGTCGTCCGGACGTCAACTCCGCGACGCCCGTCGCCCGTCGTCCGGACGTCAACTCCGCGACCCCCGTCGCCCGTCGTCCGGACGTCAACTCCGCGACCCCCGTCGCCCGGACACAACTCCGCGACCCCGTCGCCCAGACACAACTCCACGACGATCATCGTCCGTTGCCCGGACGTCGTCTCCGTGACCCCCGTCACCGACGTTCGGGCGTCACACTCCAACACTTCGCCGCGCCCGTGCGCCGAGCCGCTGATACAGCCGTGCCCCCAGGCTCTCTGTCACACTACCGTGCCCCCGGCACTATACGCACTCTGTCGCGCCCATGCGCCACCATTGACACCAACGTGCCCCCAGCACCTTACGCACTCTTTCGCGCCCATGCGCCACCATTGACACAAACATGCCCCCGGCACCTTAAGCACTCTGTCGCGCCCATGCGCCGCGCCATTGACATAGACGTGCTCCCGGCACCTTACTCACTTCATCGCGCCCATGCGCCACAATCATGTCATCATGCCCCCGGGCACCACACTCATTCATCACACCATGCGCACCTTGCCTTGGTCATGGAACATGCTTCAACCCACTCTCCGGAGTGTACATCATCCGCGGGGATAGGCGACTCCTCCGGGACACTATCTCTGCCAGGGAGCTCTTCAACTCCCCTTCCGCCAGGTAGACGGCTCCTCCGGGATGCTACCTCGGCCAGTCGGGTAGACGGCTCCTCCAGGATGCTACCTTGACATGCTCCGAGTGCTCCGGCACAAGGACTCACCCGCGGGGATAGGCGACTTCTCCGGGACACTATCTCTGCCAGGGAGCTCTTCAACTCCCCTTCCGCCAGGTAGACGGCTCCTCCGGGATGCTACCTCGGCTAGTCGGGTAGACGGTTCCTCCGGGATGCTACCTTGACATGCTCCGAGTGCTCCGGCACAAGGACTCACCTGCGGGGATAGGCGACTCCTCCGGGACACTATCTTTGCCAGGGAGCTCCAAGTGCTCCGGCACGAAGACTCCCCTTCTGCCAGGTAGACGGCTCCTCCGGGATGCTACCTTGGCCGGCCAGGTAGACGGCTCCTCCGGGATGCTACCTCGGCCTGCGGAATAGGCGACTCCTCCGGGACACTATCTCCGTCAGGGTGCCTGCGTGACTGGCCTACGTGCTCCGACACTGGGGGCTTGCGTCGGCACCCCTAGGGACTATGACCCCCGGGTCACTCCGAGACGGGAGCAGGTCTTCGGAGGACATCGCGCCTAGTTCACCTGGCAGTTGGGCGTCGGGTCTTCCCCACCGCTGCCAGGCCTGTGGGACTCCGCAAGGGCTTGGATTGGAGGCTAGATCAAGGGGGTTCTCTGGCCACACCAACGCGGTGGGAGCCAGTCTTTCCTGACAGACGGAGCGACGCTGTGAGGAGCAGGCCGGGTGAATATGCGATCCGACAGTCCGTGGAGCACCGGCATCCGTGGACCCCCCAGTGACGTGTCATTCCTGGGGAGCGCCACGTGTCGGTTAATGACATCATCATCTCAATCTCTATAAATAGAGGTCTTGAGAATTCATTTGGAGATAACATAACGGTTGGACTTCTTCTTCACTCTCACATTTTCACTTTCTCACTCTAGAATCCTAGAGAGAGAAACATACAGGACCCTGACTTTGGACCTAAGCATCGGACTGTGACTGTCGTCGTATATTCATCCTGCGCTATCGCCCTCGCAGCACTGCCACCCTCAAGCTCTGTCTGGGAAGCCCTTGGTCTCTGCCCTTGTTCCACCCTTGCTGTGTCTCACATCAACATACTTGAAAGCTGACTCGGACTGCAGCCTTTGTGGCACCTCCACGTAAGTACGAACCCACTTTCCTTGGCATCATGTATTATACCGAAAGAGGCCACTTGTATGTTGTGAATCATTATTTTAATATATTACAAGGCTATAAGGTGGTTTTGGTATTATGGTTTAGGCCGTTCGCTAACATCAGAGTTCAATCTATGACCGGTGATATGGGTAAAAAATACCACCGATGAGAAGGTGACACGTGTCGCTACCCCAGAGCCACCAAAACCATAACTCATGGAGAAGTGGAAAGTGGCATTTACCCATTCTCCCACTTTCCCACTTTTTCATTATGGGCAATAACTGCCCACTACTTCTGGTAACCTCCCATTAACTTTGGTAACTCCTCATTAAAGAGAGATAACTACTCATTAATGGAACGCCTAGATAAAGAAATGCCAAGAAAGGAAGGGGGTAAGTTTTAGAATCCCAGAATACTACCAGATTCTCTAAAAAAACACTTTCTGACTTTAGTATCGGAGATCCTCTACTGGAAATACTTTCGGCGAGTCACCGGTGTTGTATGTGTTATGCAGATCTATTCACGAGACAACCAAAGATCGTCCTGGATTTCATCCACAACAACTAGCAAAGTCAAAAGGCTTGGAAGTGATTAATAGGTGTAATATCATATATACCATGTGTCATGAGACTTATTGCCTAATGAATCTCTTTGTGAGATATCATAAAAGGATAGCTGGAAAAAAAAGAAGATGATAAGAACACACGTAAAGGATATGCAGAGACATCTCACACCTTTTTTTTTTATAAATTTTCTCCATATCTAACTAGATTGGTAGAAAATGACTCTTGAACGGTGGAAAGATGGATCGTGCTCCCGTAGTTTAGTCCACCGCAGGGCATGTTATTTGTAATGTTCGTTGGCACGTGAAAAAATGAGGAGCTCCTAGAGTTTTGGTGTACATAATTGTTCTCTCGTATGTGAAATATAGGTTCATGCAAACACGTAATTTGGGAAGTCTCGAAAACCTTGAGGCGTACAGTAGGAATCTTCCTTTCTTCTTTAGTTGTATGTTTTAGTACAACTTGTTTCCCGATATATGTTCCAACCCATATGGGTATTTCAAGACCTTAGCATGAGTAACAAGGGAGAAACTTAGTCAAATAAGAGATCACATTTGTTGTTAGGGAAAAATAGCTAATGACCCCATGTATTATACTTCTAGTGTGACTTCACCCCCTCGATTAACAAATAAAGCACTTACCTCCCATCCATTTAATGATATACTGCTCCTTAGATAAACCAGTTATGGACACATTGAAATGACACTGATACCCCTTTTTTGCTTATCCTATTTTAGGTCAATACCTTCCTTCCTCCCTCCCCCTTTCATCCTTCTTAATTCCACCCCGTCAATCACCCTTACCCCCAGAGTCGCCACCCACTTCCCCATCCAACAGACCTTGCATGCACATACTCCACACACCATGGGTTCCCCTTTCGTCATCCTTATCATCTACCACGCGCGTGCGCACACATACACAATGCACTCAGACACACTCACACACATTGCATGCATGCACAAACACCCATCCAACCACCAACTCACCCACCCACTGCACACAATAGAAATGAGTGTGTGTTTGGGAAGAGAAGGGGGGAGGTGTGTGGTGGTGAATGATGGGGCATGGGGCGGTAGTGAAAGTGGGTGGCGCTGTGGGATGTGGGTGGTTGGCGCGGGTGGAAGTGAATAGGGCAATGTTGTCATTTTTTAACATAATAACTAGTCAATACGTGTTAAAATTGACAATTTTCGTCTAAGGAACGGTATTTCATTCATTGTTTCTAAGTGTAGGGGTGCAATCACACCCCAAAATAAAGTACAGGGGGCCCTTAGAACCATTTAGTTAAGACTGCATGAGGACGGTGTTCTAAAAGTACATTGTCACTCCAATCCTATTACTTGGTATACAATATACAATAACTATGGTTAGCAGAAGTAACTGTATAGCAATTATGATTAACAGGAGCCAAAAATAAGTTTTCCTTTGCAGAAACTTACTTTTATGGCACCCTACTTTCTCCAGATTATTATGCAGACTGATAGAAAAGGTGAAGGAAAAGATAATTATATTAGAGAGCACTTATAAAACTGAGTACAATGAGGCATTTATATAGGTAAGAGAAAACTATCTTACCAGAAACAGAAAAGAGAATTCTATAGAACTTAGGAAAACTCTAGAATAATCTAGACATAGGACAATAGGGAAAATGTAATTGTCATATTAATATATATAATCTAACACAGACATTGACTCTCCCTGAAAAGAAGAGAGCTGGTTTTAGAGGTTGAACATTCAGAAGAGAAAAACTAATGTTATATGCAACCATTATCATAACTGACTGCACTAAAAATCATATGAAAGTGTCATCTAACTTGGTGAAATAATGCATACACTATGCGCTATATCTTAGCAAACTTTGATTATTGGAGGTCCAAAATATTGAAATTGTCAAGGGAAATACTTTTGATGCGAAGACGAATATATTTGCCAATACTAGGATACATCTTTGAGGATAACCAACATTAAAATATTTGACCCTTTAATTAAACAATCTAATTTATTTGCTAAATCATTCTTTGTCCTTTTAATCCTTACAATTTTCAAAGGTTCAAAAAAGATGTTAGCATTTGCTTGGTATCTTCCACAAAACTCCAATATTTCGCGGACGCTCGTCAAAGTTTCTAATAGCCGTAATCATAACCAGAGAATCCCTTCCGAATAAAGCAAAATCTTCCACAAAACAATGATGACAAAAGGAAAAGGGGGGCAAAAGAGGCGATCAAGTAGGACAAAATGTGGTAAGCTACTACTATTAATTCACGCCGTTGAGGTTTATTTAAGACCAAGTGTTGAAGCACCCATGATCCCACAAACCCCATTTCAATTTCTTAACAATAACTGAGTTAGCACCACATGTGGTAAGTTAGCCGAATTCCTGCTTCGAATACCACTTTTGGACTAGTACTATAGAACTTTGAATGCTGAAGTCAACAAACCAGTAGGCAAGAATGCAAAGATGCCGTCCAAAAGATAAAGAGAAACCATAAAAAAGCAAAGAGCCATTAGCTTATTTTTTATTGTTGATGATTATACCTTAGACCGGAAAAGTCAAACAACTACTAGACAGGAACAAGAGCAGATTCCAATAGTTTTACAATTCATGTGCCCCATTTCACGAACACTGCATGCAGCGCATGCGCATGCTCATACTAGGGTTGTTAATCCCACGTATCAATCTGTTTGCAGAAATCTTTTGATTTAATATGAAACTTTCCTCGAAAATTTGAAATATTTGGTAACTAGTTTTATTCACGGATCGTGAACAAGACCCGACGAATTTCTTGAATCATATGCAAGAAATATTGGAGTGCATTGCATGCCAGAAAATGACGGGTTTTTTTTTTTAAGATTTGCACCTAGTAAGCAAGAAACTCAATAAAATGCATGCGACAAACAGTAGAGTACATCTTCTGAATCAAATATCTTGTAGAATAATATTCTGACTGCAAGCCGCTAAAGCGACACGAAATCAATCAGAACCATTTACAACTTTTCAATAACAACAAAATTAGCCAAAAACCAGAAGTACAAAGTTAATACCCCATCATATAGCCTTGATGACTGGCATCCTTTTCTTGTTGGCGTGTCTCCAAAAGCCACCGAAAAGGGAAATGGTCTTCGTCGAAGTAAAATTGTGGGGTTTCAAAGGGATGTCTCTTTCCATGGAGTAATTTTTTAAGAGGGGAAGAGAAAATTCTTACATCCAATCATCTTAGACTAGATAAGATAGCAAAACTTGTCGCAGGTGGTTGTGGGTGGCTGATGATCATTGTTGATGGAGGAAGTGGGCGTTGGTTGTAGGGGAATAGCATGTGCTATGTCTTATGATTGTGGTTGTAGATACCAATAAGGGTTGTGGATGGCGCTGCGATGGTGATCGTGGTGGTTCAAGGTGGTATTATGGTGACTTTTTGATTAACGATGTGCTGGTACATATGAGATTATATTGGTGGTGGTTCTCGGTGGCCATAATTTTTTGCGCGTTGATAATTTATGGTGGCTGCAATGAGGAGTGGTGTTAAGGTAATTTTGAGCCAGTGTCCAAGATCTTTCAATTTCCACGTCTTGATAGTGTGTGTGTGTGTGTGTGTGTGTGATTGAGTGGCCTTCTATCTCCAACACGAAAATATGATTGTTGGTGTTGTTAGTTATTGTGTGCTAGTGGTAGCTCTCTTATTTTATTTGACGTTAAGACTTTACTTAAAAAATATTGCTAAATAGCAGTACAAGAAAGCTGTAATTTTTTCTAACTAGAGAATGTTTGAACAATTTTAGGAACAAGTTTGTTTGTTTCAATGTAATCAATTTCCTCACTTTATACACGGCGCGCGTGTTTTATAGCATCTTGATCTAATTAAAGATAAATCTTACAAAAATAATATTTTGAAATCCGTGTTGTAGGTACGCGTGGTTAGTGTAATTTTCCCATAAACCTTCGAGGACAAATATTAATAGCACTTTTGGAGTGCTCATCAATCAAGTACTAGTAACCATATTCTTGATCATCATTAATCATCCCTGTATGGGGACTTGTTGGACTTGTTACTTCTTTCTAATTCGGATCGCAGCAAAAAATTTCCGAACTAAAATCAGCGGGACATATCAATGGAGCGGGATTCCTTAAACAAAAAACAAGTACGACTTTACTGATTTTATAATTTATTTTCAGATTTTGGGCCTCAGTTGTATCGGATCGCAGCGAAAAATTTTCCAAACTAAAATCAGCGGGACATATCAATGGAGCGGGATTCCTTAAACAAAAAACAAGTACGACACTACTGATTTTATAATTTATTTTCAGATTTTGGGCCTCAGTTGTGGTGACAGAAGGATGTTCAATCGAATATTTCGTAGAGTAATGTTCGGCCAAATATTGTTTGGCCCTCATGTTTTGATCTAAAATTGGGCTTTGTGATTTTGAGCCTCCTTCTCTCGTTCGGCCCAGTCCGTTGAAGAATATTTGAACGGACCCAGCCCGTTACGAAAACTGCTTTTGGGCTTTCCTAAGTCTTCGCATGCTTCTCTCGTTTGACCCAAAGCTCTTAACAGTGCATGGAATTGCCACTCTGAGTATAAGGAGGCTAATAAAACTCTAACTAGACCCAGTTCATACAAGATTCTGTTACAGCGGATTACGATCATCTGCTGTACAGCTGTAACTGAAAAAAGTTAAATTGTTACTATAATTTTTAACAATAACGACAAAATACTTTTAGTAACAATCTTTTGTCACTAAAACTGTTACAGCATAGATGTTGTATAACATATGATCCTTATCCTATTACAGGAGGCTAATGGTAGGCCGGTACGGTCGGTCATATGGGACCCTAATTCCATAACATACTGATGAATGACAGGAGAAGAGGGGAAGCGGAGGTAGAGTGATTCTTGATCATGCAAAGGTGTTTATTGTGGGAAAAGGTTCACCAGTCATTTTCTTTCTGTAGAACTGCTTTAGTGGCGGAAATTTTTGTTGCCCGGGAAGATTTGGCGTAGGCAGCAAAGTTGAAGGGCAAAATAATCATCATGGAGAGCCACTAACAGGTTATCATAAAAAAAGATTATGATTTAGGTTAGTGTTTTGCCCCTCTAATTGTTTGGCAATATTATGCACTAACATTTTGTATATAGGACTAGCTAGGGCTAGTACAGTATACTTTTTAGTGTTCATCACATTGTACAGTTAAAAATACGAAAATAATGTTATATTTCACTCAGATTGAAATACAACAATATTTAGTTTTTCTCTTCTCTACTATGTAATGCAAAATAAAAGAATAAAAATCTTCACAAACCAAACCGAACCAAAATGAAGTGGTATATGATGTAAACTCCGACCTCTTCTCTTCGAATGTTGTAATCAGGGTATTTCATCATTTGGTTTAGAACAAAACCTAACATTTTCGTCTATAATCTGATCTCACCACCGCCAACACGAAGTTACACGACATTGCCTTCTTTGCTGGCAGCTCGATGCTCATCGGCGGCATAATGAGAAGTGAATGGCGGAGGGGAGAGAGAGGGCAGTGTTGGAGTCTCCTTGCGTAAATAAGTTCTATGTGCAATTTCTCAAACCCCTATCTTCCCTTACCCAAAAAAAAAAAAGAAGTGTTAATACAATTAGGGATATGCAGTTGATGTAAAGAATTCTGTTAGACGTTAGAGAAAATGGCGACCATCATGTATTTTTGACAAGTTTCATATTTTTGTTACATCGTACAGTAGTCAATATACGTAGGTTTTTCACCTACGTATGAGTTCAAATATTAATTCATACAACATAGACGGGAGTCAAATTACAAAAACTCCTTCTTGGCATTAGCATTTCTTCGCACGGCACTTGTGACCTGTTTGCACGCTCTACGCGTAAGGTTGATCATTCGAGAAGTGTCGTAAGCATTGATAGAAAATGTGAAGGAAAAGATAATTATATTATAGAGCATTATAAAATTGAGTACAATGAAGCATTTATATAGGTAAGAGAAAACTATCCTACCAGAAACAGAAAAGAGAATCCTATATAAGTTAGAACAACTCTAAAATGTTCTATACATAGGGCAATAGGAAAAAGGTAATTGCCATATTAATATATAGGGTTAAATAGCTAATAACCCAATGTAGTATACACGATGTGCGATTTGCCCCTCTCCACTTCAAATTTAAGCACTAAACCCCCCCATAGTTACGAAAATTGGACACAGTTAACGGAAAACATCCAAACTAGCTGTGTCTTTTGGAAGGAACCATATAGCGCCTAAAACCAATTTTTTAGAACCAAAATGCCCTTCTAGCCACTTTATAACACATAAATTCCCTCCCTTGCTCATTGGTCTCAGTTCCAAACCAGATACGCACACAAATTTTCACACACGACATCATTAATCTCCACACTCTGAAACCAGAAAAGCAGCCTACGTCGCTGTTGTTGTTATGATGGACTCGATCAAGTCCTTTAAGGGCTACGACAAGGTCGACTTGCTGGAGGAGCAGGCATTCCGGCGGAAGACCCGCAGGCGCTTCACCATCCTCGTCGTCTCCACCTTCGTGCTCGTCGCTGTCATCATCGGAGCCGTCACCGGAACCGTCATCCACAAGCGGAACAGCAAGGACTCGGGTGAGGTCCCTTCGACTCAGACCTCCCCGACAGCATCCCTCAAAGCGGTGTGCAGCTCAACTCAGCACCTTGATTCGTGTTTCACCAGCATATCCGAGCTGGAATCATCCACACCACCGATCCCGAAGGGCTGTTCAAGCTGTCATTGCACGTCATGAAGAACTCGCTGACCCAGTTGGTGTTATTGCCGGATAAACTAATTAAATCGACTAATGATGAGGTAACAAAGAAGGCGTAGGCAGTGCGCGAAATGTCCTGATTTTTTAAAACTAAGACCAATGAGCAAAACCCAGATTATCTGTTCTTGGTTCTTTCTCTATCTTCTTCGTTTTGGGTTTGATTTATTTCTTTTTTTTTCTTTGTAATCAGTGATGCTGGATTCTTTAAGTTTTTTTTCTTCTTCTGGGTTTTGAGTTGTTTGTGGTTTGATTCGATCTAATTATGGTCTTCTCAGTAATGTAGCTATTCTTTTCAGATAATCAAAATGGTTGGATCAAATAAGAATTACCCCGGTCTAATCATGCCCCCAACTGCTCAAGGTTGTGAGCTATTCTTTGTTGCTTGATTTTGCAGATAAACCCTAGCTTAAGGACATAAATTATGGATATAAACCCTAGTTTAATAAATTGTATCTTGTCGTGTAAAGAGGGGGAGATGTGGGTGGAGAACCTAAATTTTGTAGGGAGGTTGGTAGAGGAAGCAAAGAGGGTTGTTGGAGGTTGTTAAGGTAAAAAATGACAGCAAGGGATGGAATTTATGTGTTATAAAGTGGCTCGAAGGGCATAAACCTTAGTTTAATAAATTATGGACATAAACCCTAGTTTAATAAATTGTATCTTGTCGTGTAAATAGGGGGATATGTGGGTCGAGAACCTAAATGTAGTAGGGAGGTTGGTAGAGGAAGCAAAGAGAGATGTTGGAGGTTGTTAGGGTAAAAAATGAGAGTAAGAGAGGATTTATTTGTTATAAAGTGTCTAGAAGGGCATTTTGGTCCTAAAAATAGGTTTTGGGCACCATATGGTTCCCTCCAAAAAACACAGCTAGTTTGGATGTTTTCCATTAACTGTGCCCAATTTCCATAACGGGGGGGGGGGGGGGGGGGGGGGTTAGTGCTTAAATTTGAAGTGGAGGGGGGCAAATCGCACAACGTGTATAGTACATGGGGTCATTAGCTATTTAACCCTAATAAATATCATCTAACATTCCCCTCAAACACAAGTTGGTAGAGAAGAACAAGCTTGAGTTTGGAGGTTAAGCCCGGAGTGGTGTCTTGATACTAGTTGCATTAAGATCCAAGTTGAGATGAATTCCATGTGTAGAGTCCAACAATGCAAAAACAGAGCAAGAGTCTGGGGCGAAGTCCGACAACCATCAAAGTCTTGAGCCGAGGTTCGGCGACTAAGAATAGACCAGGAGCCGGGGTGAAGCCCGACGACCATAAAGTCTCAGGGTGAGGTACTAAGAACAAGGCAAGAGTACCAAAACATATCACGAGTCCCGGGGCAAAGTTCGACGACCATAAAGTCTCGAGGTAATGTCCATATTAATGTATATCATCCAACAAGCATGAAAAATGTCAATAGAGCTGTTCTAAACAAATGAAGCACAACGATATTAATAAAATTTTTAACCATGATGGCACGGTCCGGTTGGTTGCCATTTTCTATATTTTCAAAGAATTCATGGTTTAAACTTTTCTTTGTTTACTTACCATTATCATATTAAGTTTTTGAGGACACCAAATTCAATTACTATTCATCACCAATATTTTTTTGGAAGTAGTACCCATGTGCTCCTTAGTACGAAAGTATACTAACAGAGGCAGACACCCCCCCCCCCCCCCCCCCAAGATGTCTAATCTTGTGGGACCAAAAAGTGATAAAAAAAATTGATGGCTAGCATAAAAAACTTCGGAAGATTCAAGTTCGCTTAAAATACGATTTATTTAATTATATAATTTTACCACTTAAATTGATTTATTTACTTGGAAATGTTAGTCAACAACAAATTACTAATCTTGCATGAAAGAAACTTAACTCTTACACGTAAATACATACTACTAACGTGATAATTAATTATACAAGGACAATAGTGCATTTACAAGGTAAAATACTATAAGAATTTAAATAAAAAATTAACCTTGATCTATTCGTACTTCCTTGTAATATGAAGATTTGGAATTCGAAAAAAAAAAAGATAGAACAAGGTAAAGAAAAAGACAAAGATTATGGTGGCCGGTGGCACAAAAAGTAAAAAACACAACAAAAAGAAATACTAATACATAAATGTTATAATATAGTGACTTTTTCGTAAATATTCTAAATATGATTTTCCACTATTCAAAAAACTAAAAGAAAATTCCAATTTTTGGGGGGTAGGCATCATGCATTAGGTCCGCCTCTGTCAAGAAGTGTACCATCTTTATCCTTCCAAAGAGATGATTAAGCAAATTAAGAGCAAGATCAAAGCTTTTATCTATCACAGAAAATATCGATGTGAAATGCAATGAGGCAAAAATAGCTTGTAAGGAGATCTGTCTACCTAAAAAGGAGCGAGGAGTGGGGAAGTGGAATAAAGCTGCAATATGTAAATTTATTGGATTTGGAACATTAAAAAGACTCCATTTGGTTAAATAGGGTTGTATGCACATAATAAAAGACAAGCATATTTGAATTTTCAAGCCCCCTGTGATCCTATCCTGAACTTGGTGCAAGATTACGGAGCTAAAAACTCAATTCCAACAATTATGCACTTATCAAGTGGGTGATGATAACAACGCTTGGCTTTACATCTAAAATCTATTACAGATTTATGAAATAGTGTGACACATATCGAATCTCCCCAGAGATGTGTGTGTGTGGGGGTGGGGGGAGGGGGTGTTTACAAATCTTCTATGCCATTAAAACTATAAAATAAAATAAAAAACAAGAATCTACCAAAAACCCATTGATAATGTTGTCTTGGGCTCATTTATACACATATCATCGAAATATTTAGAATTTTAAAGAGCGAATGTGCTTCAAAATTATGGTAGACTGATAAGACAAGACAGTTATATACACCAAACCCTAAAACTGCCAAATACCAGATGTGGCCAAAACGTTTCCATGTTGCTGCACACAGGTTAACAACAAAACAAAACAACAAATCTGATCAGGAATCTCTGCCTCTCTTTTGGGACTCCTCTGAAATGCGTAAACTCTTCCAAAAACTTGCAAAAGTTGAATCAACAAACTAGAGAACATTAGGAACAAATGCTCCAAATCTTGTATATAGCCCAATCAACAAGTTAAAACAAATGTAAATTACATGTGACGGAGGAAGTGGAAATAAACCAAATTAAGTAATCTCAACGGATATAGAGCTTTGACTTGTTAGTACAAATTCCAAGCACATCATAGATGTGTAACGGAAAGCAAAAAAAGGAAAAAAGAGAGAAAGCTGGGAACTGATATTTAAAGCTGAGAAAGTGACAAGATCATCAAAATCTACAGAGAAGGAGAAAAGAAATCAAAAATCAAAGTCTGAGAAATTTGAAGTGACCATGAAACAAAAGGCAGGTATATGATATCCATGGTTGTACCACTCAAGTAAAGACATACCCTTCAGGTAGTTGCAGTACGGCCCAAAACTTCAGTTCAAAACTGGGGATGATTGTTCAGAAAAACGACTCAGATGTATTTTTCAGAGGCACTGACAATAAACTCCAGATGACACTCAGATCTACTGTAACTAAATATATCTAGCTACAACATGGATCATGGCCTGTACTGAGAAACAAACAGACACGAACCTAGGCGGTGCGAGTTCATCGAGTCAAGTCAATGGACACAAAAACCTAGCTTTGTGCACCCATATGTCCCTATAATACAAGAATCCGAAGATTATAAAATGAACTTTAAGCCTTTGACAGAGAAAAAAAAAATCACGCTCACCTTCTCTGCCATTTGTGTCCCGCGAATTTAAGAAGATTGATGATTAGAATAATAACTAATGAGCCAGTAATTGCAGCTGCAGCATCATCAAGATTCCCACAAACAAAAGAGCCATCAGGGGAGTGATCAAGGGAGAAAGGACCACACAACCCCCCAAATGAAACCCTAGAAAAGTTCTTGTGAATCTTGATGATGCTCCACCAGCAATAACTGACTGAGATCCATCGTTCCGCATCATCATCACCAAGTCAAAGCAAAAAGCGGAGAAAAGAGAGATGTAAAGAAACCCTAGATATAATCCTAACCCTAGAGAAGGAAAGTAAAGTGGGCAAAAAGACACGTAAGAGAAAAGCTTGAAAACTATCTCGTGGGTAGGTGCTACTGTAAGATCCACTTTGTGAGAAAAGCTATCAAAATCAAAACACTGGAGAAAGAGGGGAAAACAAACAAAGAAGGGGAAGGACTTGTAGAGGAGGAAAAGGAGAGAAATTGGATGTTATGAGATATGAAGAGCCTTGGAGGTATAAATATAGGTAGATATATATAAAGGATGAGTATTGAATACGAGAAATAAGGCTTGTTTGGTGCATGGAGAATATGGTGGTGTACCTACAACAGTTATCCATCACAATCTTAGGTACCAAAATTTACCCAAAAATGGGTTGGTATTTACTGAATCAAATCTTCTGAACAGTTGGAAAATGAGATTTACCCAGTAATGGTGGCATTTAGATTTTGATATTGCGTCCTTTGCAAGCATAATATCATCAAATTTGTGTCCAACTTGACAGGCTCGACTGGGGACTGCGCTCCCTAGGGTTTTTGGGGCCTCGCCTTGGTTGATCAATTCTTGTTTGTTAAATCCCCACTAATTTCTTGGCCATTTTTAGTTTCGCTTTCCATTTCTGACGTTCTTCAAGGTCAAACTCACAAGTTTGACTTGCTAAGTGAGTAGTGTTTATGGCCTCATATATAAGAATTAGCGCTATCTAGGTCGAGCCTTATGAACCAGTAAGCTAGAGTTAACCTTATGGGTCCATTGGGCATGCGAAGTGCTCAGGTGAACCACATCTTGCGATGCGACGTACGGGACCTCAAATAATATATATTATTGGTACTGGCCTAGTAACCTTTCTGCATAGAAGGGGCAACAATATCGCATACAGTATATTTTCTGCAAAACCATTACTTCTCTTTAAACTTACTGCAAAAACCCGTTGTAGTTGTAAAAAAAAATAAAAAATGTAATACTTGCAACAACAAAAAAAAAAGGAATGTCCTATTGCGCCAGCCAGGAGAAATAAAGTTGTAGACAGTGGCACGCTTTCTATCGAAATGAAATCGATAAGTTCATTTCAACAATTAATTAATTCACTCTCCTAGCTAGGACGGCGTAAGTTTGAAGTGAATTGATTCCTTTCTCTCGAAAGCCATTTTCTAGTGTAAAACGGAGATAATTAAACCCCTATCGCAACTTGAGAGAATTAACAATAGGATTGGAGGGTATGTTAAATAAAAGGACGCAAAAAGGCGTGGCTAAAATCTTTAAGGGCATTTTCGTTGCGCTATATCGATAATAACAAGATCAGTAGTGGTGGAATCTTGTTACTAAAAGTACTTCCGGAAGTTCTACCAACGAGATTGAGAGGATAATTTTCATCGCTCAAAAGAAGAGCTGAAGCAAGCCTCGGACAAAAAACAAGAAAAGAAAAGGAAATTAATTACGTATTTCTTGAGGGATGTAAGGGGACCAAGCGTCAAACACGGAGCAGTGGGGTGGCAGGAGTTCCACTGCATCAGAGTATCACAAAAATAATCCTAGGATACGACCACCTCGTACGGAATTCTATGCTTTCTGCAATGTAACCCTCGATTTACCAATCCCTTTAGCCCCATTTCAAGCCTCTGTGCAACCAAATTACACACCACGCGTCTAACGTTTTTTAAACCTCAAAAACCCCAATCTTTTACCCAGAAATTGGTGTCTTTCAACACTCGATTGTCTAAAACGTATGTTTTTCTAGTGAATATATATTGGGTGAAAGAGTCAATGGATTCGTATAGTTCCAAAATTCCTTATCGTGAAGTCCCGGAGTTTCTTTATTAATCAGGATATACAATATAATATTGTTAAATTTCTTAAGTTTAAGACACATTACGCTTTAAGACACATTTTTCATAAAGTGGAGACCCGCTTCCAAAACATGAAAAACTTGTATGAGATCTCTCAATGTTAGGGTTTCATGACCGTAACTAACGATTTTGACAGACATGGCCATTTCGTATTTTAAAAATGCCAACACTATCCTTAAACCTTCAAATACATATATATTTCTCTCTTCCATTCTTTCTCTACAGCACATCCCACTCCACGGCCAACCACCATGGCACCACCAACCACCCTAACCACCAATTATTGCACCTATATTGCCTCTATAGACCACCCACGGCGGCCATTATCAGACGGAGAATTATCAAGAAAATAGGTTGGCTTGGTGTGTGTCAGTGTCAGTGCGCCGATCGATCTCTGTGTGAGTGTATGTTTAGTTTTCATGTGGTGGCAATGGGTATGGTGTGATGATGATCCATGGCGGCGCTTATAGTGGTTTTGGTGTGATTGTGTGGCCACGGCGGTAAGGGGGAGAGGGAGAGAGAGAGAGAGATGTTGTGGTGTTTTGGTGGCTGCTGGTATAATTTTGGGGTAGTGCTATAGTGGTGGTTGTTCGTGAAGGAGGGTGGTGGTGATTGGATATGAGAAAAAAAGGAAAGAGAAGAGGATTAACAAGTGTGTCTTTTTACAAATAAAATTTGACGTCATAAGCGCTCCGTTGGTCAAAGAGCATAAGTGCTATTATAACAAAACAGTCTTTAATACTAAAAGGAGTTTAATAACATTATCCCTTCTTAATATTCCTTTATCACATGGTCGTAGATGCCAAACATGACCCTAGCTCTGAAGAGGAAAGCCATACACTGAGAATATAAATCTCATCTGCACAAGATGTGGTGACACACTTGCAACTTACAAGTGAGAGTTGCTTGTCAAAGCCATAATGGCTTACGCCCAACCAATGAAGGCAATAAGGTGTTTTACACTTTCATTCATCACCTGTTCTTGTCTTAATATAAGCGCCTTCGTTATTTTCGCGTTGATCATCCTTTAGATCTTTGAAACAACTTTCTCGTTCAATCTCTGTTTTTTTCTTTGGTTTCACCAAATCTAATTCTTTTATCTGGACCAAACAACGCAGACATAAATGGCTTTATTGGTCTGTCAAATCACACTTTGGTGTTTGCTTTACGAATCTTAACAATAAAGCCAAAAGCAATCCAGAGTGGGGGATACAAGGTGACTGGATCGTCCTCGTCGCCATCATCACATGCCTCCCACAAAATCTCACAACTGACTGCACCCAATCAAGCTCGCTCATATACATGCGTCAAGTAGATATACATGAAGATGTACATATATTTTGCGCGCTGTAATCACTCATCGATTTGCTGGAGATTTTCTCACTTGTTAAAAATCCAGTGGGGGCTATGTGCCTTTCTCGTGGCCTGCAAGCTTGTCCTCTTCAAATTGAAGATGACTAATAAAGCTACATCACCAGGCCAAGGTTTCTGTGGGAACATATAAAGATACGAACTACTTGCCAGACATTGTCGTCCAAGTTTTGAGGCCATTGATTTTTTGCATTTTTACTTTTTCATTCGCCATCCTCACGTATGATGCGTTAAACTTTCCATCATAAGGTCTCGTTTACAAGCAGATGCTTTCCATCTTGGGTTTGAGGAGTCATGTTCATTTACCACCAAAGATTACCAACATAGGAACAAAGTTGAACTCAAGACCTAGAAAAACCATAGTTCTAATATCAATTTATCAGCCTAAGTTATGAGAATCTAAGTCCAACAATCTTGATCATAGTACTATCAATTTCGGTGACTTGTTTTTGAGCTTTTAGCCCTAATGTAACAATACCCATGAGGTTGCAAAGATATTACACCTAGTTGGCTAGTAATACCTCACAGACTTATTTTCATTGTCTTCTTTGAAATACTTGCAAAACCCTAGAAGGAATTGCCCCAGAAATGTATGATCTGTAGTTCTAACAATTGACTGATGGCCAATAGTTGTATATTTTTTTATTGAAATATGAAAGTTGATGATTACTATATAGTCAAGTCAACATTTTTCTTACTGTGCATTTCTGCAGAAACCCTCATCAACTTTTGCATGTTGGTGGGTTACTTGGTTTTGGCAACCTAAGAATCGTTGAAATGATTGATCAAAGCATAGCCCCGAAATTTCGCTGAAAAACACTGATGCTCAGTGGATCGACACATACTACACACCGCAGATGCTACGTTGCATTGCACCCTAACATAGCTTACTCCAATTGGTATATCAAATGTCCTTAGCCTACTCATCGTATAGCCTCCATTCAGCTGCCTTTTCTCTCTTAAACACGCCACCCGTCTCTCTTTCTTCTTTGACTTCTTTCTCCTTTTCCTTTCTGTTGGAAATCTTTCAACACTTAACTGCTAATTGAGCCCTCTAACCTTTTGCACCATAATCAAAGTTCAAATCTCCCCTTTTATCCGGGACAAGTGGACTAAATCTCTGGTTCCAATTTAGATCTTTCACTATACTTGGAAGAAAGTCGTGGAGGAAATAAAGTACAATACTGCTCTATAACAAGTTTATAGTGAAGTTTATTACAGCATGTGCTTACAAGTGGTTATGGCCGCAGTAGGTGAGATTTGGTCACACCAGTTTCATTGTTGCAATTGTCGCTGCAAAGTGATAGTCATGTTCTTAGATGACCAAAACCTTGCGAGAGTGATTTTTAGTGTGTCATTCTCATCTTTTTTACGTAAAACTTAATCAATAAGTACGTTTTTCTTCAAACCATAGCAAATGATTACTCGCGCCGATTTAACACGTTATACATCATGTATGTTACAAACTCATTTATCATACGCAAAACTTTGAGCTGTACATCATCGGGTAAGTTGAAGAACAACGTTATGCATTGTTTAAAGCGTTTTGATTTGCATAACCATTAGTCCACAAAAAGCGGGTGATGCATTTCAAACTACAGGAACACGGTTTTGTCCCCAATGTTGTTGTGGGTTCCGACCCACCGTTACAATACAAAATCTAGCTGTAAGGTGAGAGTAAGAATATCTAGGTAGTCGTGTTCAAGGAGTACAGAGATCACATCATTATGATTCGTGAACATGAAAGAGCGAGACCAGCTTTAATTACTTGTTCCTGCGATCAGTAATCCAAGTGGAGCGAGAAGTTGACATTTTATGTGGGGTTCATGCACAAGAGTTAAAGGCTGATCATGATGCTATATGCATATGAAGCATTTGCTATTTTTGGCCTTTTCTTGACGCCTTTCTTGCAGTGGTTACAACTTACAAGCAATATGACGTTTTCTACTCTCTCTCTCTCTCTCTCTCTCTCAAATAAATGTAGTTACTAGTTTTGTTTGCTAGGTATGTTTAGTGAACAAGTCTGTTTGAAACAGCCTCAGTTTGGGGCAACGATGATTGCTTGGCATGAGGGGGATGTGGACGGGTTGAACAGGACTTAAGGGATAGTTGATAAGAAGAACTCGCGCCACTTTAATCCTTTTTCGTATAATTTTTTGTCGATGAAAACTTATCATTCAAGTATAAAACAAAATCTCGTAAGGTAAGATAAGATAACTTAGACTGATAAAATCAGAGTTGACGTCCTTTGTGTGGGTGAAGACTGCGATCACATGCATAATAAAGACAGTAGCCAGGGATGATGATGGCATGCAACGCAAGAAAGGGATTTGATGACTGTGGCTTCCTTTCAATTAAATTTGCTCTATCATGCAACCTCCTCTCTCCCTCGTCTGTTAGTTCGATCTGCCGTGATGATCGACGCCATCAAACTTGACTCAAATCAACCTCTCCTCTCATCTAACAAAATGTCTCGTGTGCTTTTTGATCTCTCTCTCTCTCTCATGCCCACCCGTCAGTGTTTCAAATCACAAGATTGATGGAACTTCATTTCAATTGATACTCAAATTTTGTTAATTGAAACATTGAATATAGGAATTGGATTTGTTTTTATAATATGAAATCTGATGAAAGATGATCGTATTTCATGAGATTTGAATTCACTTAAATTAAAAAGAATTATTTACCTATCTTATCATTTTTTAGAATGTTTACAACTAATGAACGAACTAGTATCGTCTTGATTGCCGCTGCCGCCACATCATCTTTACTACCACCACCGTTGCCACTGTCAACTACCGTCACAATTACGTTACCGTCAGTACTACACAAATGGACCACTATACACACAACCCTTGACGGTTATTCCGATCACAGCGTCACACTACTGTCATTGCCACATAACACAATACGACACAACCACCGCCGTCACCACTACCGCCAAGTGTATTACATCATCACCGCGACCACCATTAGCGTCATTAATTCGCCATCATGGCTTCCGCCACCACACCACTATCATAATCACCACCACCACCACCATCTATGTTACCATAACCATCATGATGATTACAACTAGTGACACCTAGATACCACCACCCCCATAACTACCATCGTTACACTCACTAGACCTTCTCACTACCATCGTCGTTGATGCGACACAACGACCACTGCCGATGCGACAACACCCCCACCATCATCGTCTTTGTTGACATCACCGCATATGTCACAAATATTACCAATAGTTACACTCTGATACTACTAGCACCACTACTACTGGTACTATCGTTAGACTGCCCCACCACCTCTACCACCACAGCTGTTGTTGTTAGCTGTCGCCGATGTCATAGGACAACACCACCATTGATGCCACACCACCACCATCATCGTCGTTGGTGGTACCATCGTCACTACTATCACCATCTCTACCACTAGTTACACCTCAAGATCACAACCACCACCAGCAGTACCATCATTAGCATTACTTGACCACCCCAACACTTCAACCGTAAATGCCACTCTTCCCGCACTTACATCGCAGCTCCTCACACACCAACGCTACCATGTAGTGCCACTAGCAAATGTGATACCACTTATCGTAGTTTGTTTTTCATTGTAAGTTAAGATTATAATTGTATAAAAACTTATTACTTGTCCATATCCTATGTGTTCTTTGATTTGAATTTTCTTTTGTTCCAAATTTAAAAAGGTGAATTGAATTCAATCCTCAATTTAAAATTCAAATTCTTAAAAAAATTGATTTCAAACAGAGTGCAAAGGATTGGTTCTTAAAGAAAAGTCGAAGATACTCCTCTCATTTGACTGCTTCTTTACTTCACGAGAATTTACACAAAAGGACAATGACTCAACGAAGATGTATAATGCTCGGGTAGTTTAATTTATATTGTGAAAGTTTCGTAAAGCTTGAGGTTGTTAACACAAATGCCCTAACACCGAAGTATAACTCATTAGTTTATATGCCTAGGCGGATCTAGAAAGTCTAATCGGGGTACCAAAATATCATAAAATAATTTGATGGCTAACATAAAAGAAGATTCAAGTTCACATAAAACATGAATAATAAAAAACATATTATAATTAACGTCAATATTGAATCCGTTATATACAAAATAGATTACTCAATTTGACTACTAATAATATATTTTTATTACGCACAGTGATTTATTTAACTTGTTAAGGTTAGTCAACAATATATTACTAATGTGATTATTAACTACTTTGTATATGAGTACATTAGTCACATATAAGTTAACTAACCATAAGAATTTAAACTTTAAAAAAAAAACGAACCTTAATTTATTCTTGTTTTTTTTTTGGTAATGTGGAGATTTAGAATTTGGGATTTAGAAGAATGAAGATAGAGCAAAAAATGAAAAACATAAAGACTATGATATGACACAAAGAGTAAAAGACACAACAACAAAAAAATTTAATAAACTAATGTTACAATATAATGGATTTTTGTAAACATCCCCCGGTTCATGGGTGTGGTCCGCCCCTGTATGCCTACCATCGACAGATCAAACGTATAATTCATCGCCCGATAACATGAACTTATTGGACTTCAAAAAGGTAAACTTTTTAGCGTGAAAAAGATAAGAATTTACAACTCCTCGTTTACCGAATTTCTTAGTCGCTGAAGCTACATTAGCGAAAGAAATCTTTTAGTGACAGAAGACACCAAACCAGCCCAAAGAAATGATGCACCACTTAGAAACGAAGGTCCACAGACAACCTTGGGCTCAACCGTAGGCCAACGTTAAAAGTACCATGTATGAGGAATCCGATTCCAAAGTAGACGACAAGGCCCAGCTTACAGTACAAAGTACACTTTCATCACTCGGATTTTCTACCTGGTACAATTATTCAATCCATAAAGTTTAGCAACATTTTCCTTCCATCGACCACAACGTTTCAAGTTTCAAAGTTTCACTCATGTCCAAGACTAGTTTTTACATCGGGCACATGCAGTGATATAAACAGGAATCAACACATAGGTGCTTCTAGCTGTTTGAGATGCAAGTGTATCCTTCTTGGCACTTAAAAAGTATCAATTTCACAATATTCAGCGGAAAAATCCATTATGATTGCAAAGACCGATAACATTGTTAGGCTCAGTATCTAAAAGCTTAAGTTTGCAGAGCAACTCGCAACATAACGTAGTATCAGAGTTCTCCATCATCTATGATTTTTTGCTATTGTGTAACTGACTATCATCACTTTAGTATTGACAGGACGGATCCTCACCTTTTGAAGGAAGCACATGTTTTAGCATCTTTTGCTTGTCAGGCCCGCAAAGATATCTACCAAGACTAGGTTGATGAGAAAGTGAGGATATAGTTCTTGTTTGTAGTGATGTTTATTCATAGACTTTTGCAGGGTGTCTTTAGGTTTTGGCAATTATAGCCATCCTAAGTTTACTTGAACTCTCTGGTATTATTTGTAATGGCCCTAAGGCTGAATGCTTATTTCCTTTCAATATTATTCTCTTATTAACAAAACAAAACAAAAAAATCTCGTTGTTCAAGGTCCAGAGTTTAGTTCTTTTCGCTCGCGTATTTTGTCCCACTTTATAATAATGCAATTCACACTTTTTTATTTTGCACAATTGATAGTGGTGAACTTTGATTTGCCTCTCATTGACTTATCTTTGTAAGTGAAGTTGCAAGTGAAGTTGAGTGTTAAACTTGATGAAGATTGTACAATTCATTCTATAACAGCTTTAGAGGGTGTTTGGGGTTGATTTTGGGATGATCAAACATGATTTAATCTAAATTAAATGAGATATGTGGGTATTTAAAAGAAAAGATTATAAGATTTAATCTGCATCAAAAGTTAAAAACTGATTTAATCATTAATCCTAAAAAGTGAGGATTATGAACTAATCATTTTTTCATAATCAGGTTTGACCTTTTAATTTATCAAGTTATCCTCACGTTTCTCACAGAAGGACATCACATACCCATGTAACTAATTTGGATAAGTTATTGTACTATAAGCTCTTTTTTTTAAGATTGCAGCTGGGGTTAATTTAAAATGAGAAGTTATGATTTTTGTAGGTGGGTGAAAATAACTTTTTCTATAATTTATGTAATAGTATATTATAGTAGTTATTTACAAATAAAAGTTATGTTAACATTACTTCACTAGTTGAATATTAGAAAATTATTTATTAATTGTACTCTATGGTCATTCTGACATACAAAAACTAATTTAAACAGTTATTATCCAAACACTCTGTAGTTTTAACTATTTTTTTCAAACATCAAACTGATTCTTATTAAAATATATTAAATATAAGTTTGAGAACTGCTTAAGATTTAAACTAAAATCTGCTTTTCAGAATCATTCCCATGGAAACTTTCACCGCAACTAGTAACTTAGAAGGAATAGACCACTTCTCATTTTTGTTTTGCCAACTGAACAACTTATGGAATCCAACACCAGTGCAGTTCAATGATCATCCTGAACACACGACCCGGCCAGGACCAAAAGATTCAAATCTCTGCAATTCAGGGCCGTTGTCCACTTGAACCAAATTAGACTCCAATTCTAAATCAGACCACTTGGGCGAATGTACGGGCCGAATCAAAGTTATGTGGGCCTTTACACTATAGTCCAAAAGAGGGTCCAATACTTCAAGGGCCTGACAATCTTTTTTTTTTCTTTTCTCATAGAGAAATAGATTTATTCATTCTTGATTGGATGAATTACAATTTTCATTTACACTATTTCTTGTTTCGTTTATTGAAAGTAAAAAATAAAAAGATTATTATGTTAATTAAAAATAAAAATATATATATCATGATCAAAGGACAACATATAGACAAACATACAGGGGATAGGACGATGGGTACACCGTCAATTGGTCCATAACACAATAAACAATTAAAACCGGATGACAACTCCATCGAGAAGGAAGCGAGGACTCACATATCAGAAAGCCATTGAAACAAAAATACATAAATGTGGATCTAGACTATTAACTTCTTTCTTTTTCATAGAAAAGAAATCTCAATAAGCTTGTCAACGGATCGGAGCATGACTATTTGATGAACTCTTCCTCTCTTAAGGATGGGATTTAGATAACGAGTCGCGTCTCATGTATAGCCGAGTAGGAGCATAGTTGTAGAAAAGTAGACCAACAATTACAAAGAACAATTGGGAATTGCTATGTAGGTTAAGTCCAACCACCAAGATCATCGGCGATCAGCACGAAAAATTTAAAGAACTTGAAAGGCCATGGAAAAGAATATATATCAAAAGAGAAAATATTACCTACTACTCAAGTTATAAGGAGATGTATAGCTACAACCTTCTACATAGTAACAATTACGATCAAAAAATATTTTTCATGACTCTTATTTATCAACAGTAAAAAAAAATGATGCTAAAAATTGTTACTAAAGATGTTCAACAAAAATAATGCTCAATACGTATAGCGCTCATTGAATTAAGGGGCAAGATTGCGACCACGGAAGTTAATCACATTGGCTAAGAATGCTTGGATCTTTGTAATAAAGGGGAATACACAAAAAAGATATTGGAGGATACATTTATAGATTGCCATGGAAGGGTACACTGTCACATTCAAATAAGAAGAGGAATGATTAACAATTCGTGGAGCTTTCTACAGTTCTACTACTCCTATAAGATACAAAAAACAAAGCCCCGTTAACCTGCACTATAAACAAACAGAAAGTGCTCCACAAATTCCCCTTTAAAAGGGCTCCCTTCTGGACGCCATTGCAAAGAAAGTTTCAAGATCAGGCGGCTGAAAGTAGCCATTCTTGGGTGGACACCGCTGCTTCACACTCCCCGGCCGGGATTTCCTCGGCGGCGGCGGGCACTCCGTTGCAACCGGAATCCGATACGCACCCTGTTTGGGAGTACTGCAGCCATCTTCCACCTCCCAATAACCACCGCCTCCCGCCTCCATAACTAGCAAAACAAAGGATTCACTACTAATTAAGAGTACACGAACCAAGAATGCTATTATATATGTTCCTGTTACATGTACACGCAAAAAATTAGTAACAACATGGGTGTGCAGGTTCAGATATATATAGCCTTACATATATGCATATAGCAGGACAATAAGATTACTAGTCCGTACTGGCTTGTTCAAGAAGCTGCCATTTTGACTTGTGTAAATCGTCTGGTGGAAGCAAGTGCAACAGTGAGGCTGGTCCACTTTTGCTTACGAGGCTTAACAGGTGGCCGACTTTCTTAGGGTTTTTGTCTTGGAAAAGCAGCCAATGAAAAGCTGGGTGATGCGCGGGAAGCTTCTAGGGAACAAGTTTTGTTCGAATCTTGACCATTCATTTTGGTTGCCCTCCCTTTCTTTTTCAATCTTTTTGACGTAGTGATGATGCTTTTTGGAGCTGTTTTGGATGCTGCGGCTGTTTCAAGCTAGTAGTAGCCTAGTAGGGCGTGACCCTGTGAGGGATGGGTCATCATCTGGGTGTGTGGTGGGCGATTGGTTCTACCTGTATCTTTTCTTTGGTGATTCTTTTTGTTATATAAAAGTGGCCTATCCCCTGATCTCAAAAATCAACTTTTGAGAAACTGGGCCACACATGTTAAATGGATAAGTCTACCGTTTATTTGGGTAAGGTGATGCGGCGATCGAGCTGGGCTTTGTTTATGAGAAACTTGACAGGGTTATAGCTAACATGCCTGGCAAGATGATATGGCCTCATTTCTCAACTGACCAGTTCTCAGTCTGAAAATCTCCTTGCTAGAGTTACCAGTTCAATCTCACCTTTGTGCAAGCTCTAGAAACTACCTCTTTCCGCCAAGATTCTTTTATTCCTCTGGCAGCTAGTAGATGTTGGCTATCACTTTGCACTGAACTATTCAAAAGACACTGTGCTATTATAGAATGCTGCGAACTATGTTTACTTACTCCGGAGACCCATAGCCATTTATTCCGAACCTATCTTGATCACATTAATGGCCCACTAGGGGTACCATTTTGCTCAACACGTCGATACCATCAAGGGTCGATTTTCAATACTTCCAACCGGCCAAAATATGTATGCTTAAGTCACGTGCATATTCCGTCACTTTTTTACGACAATTTACAACCAAGATTATTTTTTTGCACGACCCATGGTTGCTAATGTAACGTGCTCGGCGCACCCCAACTTACGCCAACGCAAGCAACGGCGAGATCGGATGCTTTCCCCTTTAAGGGGTTGGCCGCCTTCCCCTTCATGGGGTCGGCACCTTCCCCTTTAAGAGGGTCGGCCGCCTTCCCCTTCAATGGGCCGACGCCTTCCCCTTTAAGGGGTTGGCCGCCTTCCCCTTTAGGGGAATCAACCTCGTTCACCACAGGCCAATCTCATTCTTTTTACACTCAGCCAAACACCATATCATTCGCCATCGCATACGCGTCATCTCTGCCCACAACACCCGTCACCCGCGCGTCGTCACCACGATGCCCGTCGTCCACGCACCGTGCCCTGATTTTGCGACCCCCGTTGCCCGAGCTCGTACGTCCTCTGTCACACTACCATGTCGCCGGCACCGCACTCATCCGCCGTGCCCATGCGCCACACCACTGATATAGTCGCACCCCATGGCTCTCCGTCATATTACTGTGCCTTTGGCACTTTACACAATCCGCAGCACCCATGCGTCGCTCGCTTAGACAGTCGCGCCCCCGGCACTCTGTCACACTACCATGCCCCTGCGTTGGTCCATTCTTTCACCACACCATGCGCACCTTGCCTTGGTCATGAAACATGCTTTGGCCCACTCCCCGGAGTGTGTAGCATCCCGCGCGGATAGGCGACTCCTCCGCGATACTATCTTCGCCAAGGAGCTCTAAGTGTTCCGGCATGAAGACTCCCCTTCTGTCAGGTAGATGGCTCCTCCAGGATGCTACCTCGGCCTGTCAGGTAGGTGACTCCTCCGGGACACTACCTTGGCAAGCTCTTAATGCTCCGGCACAAGGACTCACCCACGGGAATAGGCAACTCTTCCGGGACACTATCTCAACCAGGGAGCTCTAAGTGCTTTGGCATGAAGACTCCCCTTCCGCCAGGTAGACGGATCCTCCGGGATGCTACCTCAGCCTATCAGGTAGACGACTCCTTTGGGACACTACCTTAGCGCGCTCCGAGTGCTCCGGCACAAGGACTCGCTCGCGGAGATAGGCGACTCCTCCAGGACACTATCTCCGCCACTTTTGCCAGGTAGACAACTCCTTCGGGATGCTACCTCGACCTGTCAAGTAGGCAACTCTTCCGGGACACTACATTGGCGCGCTCTGAGTGCTTCGGCACAAGGACTCACCCGTGGGGATAGGTGACTACTCCGGGACATTATCTCTGCGAAAGAGCTTCAACTCCCCTTCCGCTAGGTAGAAGGCTCCTCCGGGACACTACCTCGGCCAGTCGAGTAGGCTAATCCTCCCGGACACTACCTTGGCGTGCTTCGGCACAAGCACTCACCCGCGGGATAGGCGACTCCTTCGGGACATTGTCTCCACCAGGGTGTCTGCTTGACTAGCTTGCATGCTCCGGCACTAGGGGCTTTCATCAGCATCCCGAGGGACTATGACTCCGGGTCACTCCCAGACGGGAGTAGGCCTCTGAAGGGTGTCGTGCCTAGTCCGTCTGGCAGTTGGGCGTCGGATTTCCCCCACCGCTGCCAGGTCCACAGTGTCTCTCGACGCCCTATGGGACTCTGCAAGGCTTAGGACTGGTGGCTAGATCAAAGGGGCTCTCTGGCCACACCAGCGCTGTGTGAGCTAGTCTTTCCAAACAGACAGAGCGACGATGTACGGGCCAAGCCGGGTGAATATGCGATCTGACAGTCTGTAGAGTACTGCCACCTGTGGACCCTCGGTGACGTGTCACTCCCGGGGGCGCGCCACGTGTCAGTTGATGACATCATCATCTCAACCTCTATAAATAGGGGTCATGAGAATTCATTTGGGGGTTGGACATTTCAGAACTCACTTTCTCACTCTAGGATTCTCGAGACAGAAACATACAGGACCTTGACTCTGGACTTAAGCATCGGACTGTAAGTATCGTCGTGTATTCACCACGTGCTATCGCCTTCGCAGCACTACCACCCTCATATTTTATCTAGGAAGCCTTGGTCTCTGCCATTACTCCATCTTTGCTATGTCCCATATCACTATACTTGGCATCTGATTTGTACTGCATTTTTTGTGGTACCTCCACGTCGACTGCAAATCCACTTTATCTGGCATCACTATTTTTTCCAATAATGCGAGTGAGTGCAAGCTCTGTGGTAAAAAAAACACCCCTAGCTTGGACCTTCAATGGGAATCTACTATACTACGTTTGAGATTGGGTATCTACCTGTTTAGCACAACCAGCTCTTCAAAGAGACCGACATCTGAACTAGAGATGTCAAAGGGCCGGGCTTGGGCCGGCCCAGCCCAAGCCCATCGGGCCTGCAGTGGGGCCGGGCCGGGGCCGGGCCAAGAAAAGGGGAAACCGGGCCGGGCCGGGCCTGTCGAAGGGAATCCTAGGCCTGGTCCAGGCCCAGGCCCTAGGCCCAATATTTAGGGCCGGGCTTGGGCCAGGCCCGGGCCCTTTTTTTTTCATGTTATTCAATTTTAACACATAACAATTTATATAGAAAATAATAAATGTGCATTGGCCCGGTGATATACGTCTACAATAAAAACAAGAAAAACGAGATGTAGTGCCAAGTGCCAACTAATCAATGTAGGTGATTGTAAACTAAAAGTCCCCTTGTCACCTAAACTCTATTCTCATCCTGGTTGTATTCTCATCACCCACACCAATTACCATGACATAATCTTATATATTTGGCTGGTTGGACTTATATCACAAATTCCACCGTAGTAGTCCCCAAAGCCCAGAGACACTGCCATTGTTCAAAATTAGACCCTTTGGCTTTTGCCTATACTCCCTACCGGTAAGAATATCACAACTGCTTCACCTATGCTTTCGGCATAACCATCTTATGCAGGTCAAATCATGTAACAGCCTATGTGAATGGCCAGTAGCGAGCACACAGTCTAAATTCCGCAACAAATTGGCTTTGGAAAATAGATACAAGCAGCATCACCCTTAATTTCCAACTGCCGAATTAATACTAATATTAACTTTGCCGAATCCTCGCCATGAATGCGAATCTCTCCATCCTTAGACAGATGCGAAATAAAAAATTGTCTTATTAATCTAGTTAGTACATGTTGATTCAAAACAACACCAAATACGAAAGAAATCATGAAAGGGGAAGAAAGAAAAAAAAGAAAAAAAGAAAAGTCCGATCAAATTGACATATATTCCGCTAATCTCAAAAAAAAAAAAAAAGGACCAAAAGAACGACACTACAACAACATGAAAATCTATCCCATTTGTGTATCATTTAAAAGTTGAAGGCTTGAAGCATAATAGAGACTTCAAAAGAAAGACTAATTCGCTACGAAACATAAACAACCAACCAATGATAAGCACTCGAGGTTTCAGATTTGGATGCCGGGCCAAAAAAAGGCCAAAACCGGGCCAGAAAGCCCGGGCCAAACCGGGCCAAATCCGGGCCGGGCCAAACCCGGGCCGGGCCATTTTCACTGGATTTCGCGGCCTGGTCCAGGCCCAGGCCCCTTTTTTCGGGCCTTCACTGTTCATGAAAGGGGCCGGGCCAGCCCGGGTCAAAACCGGGCCAAAACAGGCCGGCCCGCGGGCCGCCCGGCCCAAATGACATCTCTAATCTGAACAACCTCTGTTTGGATTGTTGCCATCCTATGGGGCATGTTGTGTGACTGCAATGCTTTGGTTTTCATGAGGAGTTTAACCCCCAGCATAGCTTTATCACTGTGCATAACTTGGTGGAAATTATCTATAATAGCCCCTGGTGCCAACATCTATTCCCAAAAATAAGACTCAACATGATTGTAGCGTTAATCCCTGATACCCGCTACTCATCTACATCTTTTGTTCAATTTTGTCCTCTATTACTCCTGTTACATTGCTCGTGATATGTGAGCGTGGAATTCACGCTGCAACAGTTTTCTGTAGCGTATCCACATGTTGGCTTTTAGAGGGATGGGATTACTTTTTACAATACGAAATAGGCTCCCACTAGAGTTGTGATTCATTCTGTCAATGCTGATGATGCTACTTATCTTGAGACACTAGCAGTTACATTGACGATTGCTTGGCTGATTGAGCATCATTGTATTCTACTTATGCCTACTTTGCATCTACTTGTGCAGATGACAAGTATTAGACTGGAACGAGCCTCCAGGTTCATGATTATTGAAAATCTGACACCGTTTCCTCAGTGTTTAGCGGGCAGCTTGCTACTCATGCAAGCTGAGCTGGAACTTTTTGTGACCATGACTGGTTTGACACAGCTCAGGCTTCTGTACCTTTTTGGGTTCTACAGTAATAGGTTGCTGCCTACATCTTTGTGGACTTTTGAGCGGGTAGGACGCTATTTGTATGGTTTTGTACCGCTTTGCTTGCGATGGTATCCAATTTTATTATTTTGTCCCGAAAAAAAGGTGTTATGGTTCTACGTTTTTGAATATTTTTTCTCCCTTTTGCAGAGAGCTTAGTCCACTTTCGTAGTAATATTCTTTGAGTCGATCAATAAGATATTGTTTAGATCCTTTGAGTTTCATATACAAAAATATGTTTGTGATTCAAGCTAGAGTTGTCAAACGGGCCGGGCGGCCCGCGGGCTGGCCCGGCCCCGTGGATGAACAGTAGAGGCCCGCACACATAGGGCCTGGGGCCTGGGCCTGGACCAGGCCTGAAGAATCTGGAAAAACGGCCCGGCCCGGTTTTGGCCCGGCCCGGTTTCGGCCCGTTTTTGGCCCGGTTTTGGCCCGGGCTTGGCCCGGTCTGCGGCCCGGATTTTGGCCCGGTTTTGGCCCCACTTTTTTTGAATCTTTTGCTTTTCCCCCCCTTTCTTCTCCCCCTTTTCCAAACTTCCACTTTTACCCCCCCAACAGCTATATAACGGCTAGTTTGGGGGGTATTTTAGTCTAACCTATATTTTTCAACTCCTTTACACTCTTACCCTCCCCAACAACTATAAACGGATAGTTTGTAGGGGTATTTTGGTCTTTTGTGAAGTTTCTAAAATCTATAAATTCACACCATTTCTCTCTAATTTTTCACACCAATCTTCTTACTCTCTTCTTACTCTCACAACAAGCTTTGCTACTAGTTTCCTCTCCAATTACTACTCTTGCTAATTACTATTAGTATTTACTAATTAGTACTCTTGTTTATTAATTACTAGTCTTGCTAAATTCTTTTTAATTACTCTTACTCTCTAATATTTGTTACTCGTTCATTCTTTTAATTACTACTAGTATTTACTAATTAGTACTCTTGTTTATTAATTACTAGTCTTGCTAAATTCTTTTTAATTACTAACTCTCTAATATTTGTTACTCGTTCATTCTTTTAATTGTTATTTCTTATTACTACTCTTATAATTGTGTATTTAGTTACTCTTACAAAGTTTAGCGTGAAATATGTCTGGATTATTGAACAAAATGAGGCGTGCAACGTCATCACGAAAGAAATCATCATCATCGCAAGCACCACCACCAGCACAAGCGCCAGCGCCACGGCCATCAGAAACACCAATCCAAGCACCAACACAACCATTCGTTCGTGGACGAATGAGTACAGGCTCTATGATAGATACCCAAGCCAATTGGGAGTTCAATCAAAACATTCCAGATTTTGAATACACGCCTGATGAAGACCCCCCGCATTATAGTCAAGGACGCAGCTCGGTTGGCGAAGCTACTACTCAGTGGCATAATCTCAACCCTATGCCTGGTCATGATGAAGAAGGGCCGAGCAATGCCTCCGATAACGTGCCAGAAGTCCAAAGGGGGAAAAAGAAGAAAGCCGAGTGTTGGAATCATTTCGACTTAATTACGGTGGACGACATCCGAAAAGCTCAATGTAAGTACTGTCTTAAATTATTTTCGACTGGTAGTGGTAATGGACATCTTAACAGGCATTACCCTCAGTGTGCACCTCGACAAGGCCACGTCGAACCTACCCAAACGCAATTATCTTTTGACGGTAAGTTATTTGTTTATAATCAGCGAGAGCAAAGAGACGGTCTCGCTGAATTTGTTATTCATGATGAACAAGCCTTTTCTTTTGCCGATAATCCTAAGTACTCTAGATATATGAACACATACGTCCAACCTTTGTACAAAAAGGTTACTAGAAACACAACTAGATCCGATACACTCCGACAGTACAAGGCTGCTAAAGCACGCCTTATCGATTATTTCGATAAATTTGACGGTAAAGTTAGTCTTACTTCTGATATTTGGCAATCTCCTTATACTTTTGTTAGTTATTCTTGTGTGACCGCTCATTGGATTGATGCAGATTGGGTTATGCACAAGAGAATCATCGCTTTCGAGCACTTCCCTTATCCGCACGATGGAATGAACATTGCTACTCTTATATTAAAAGCATGCAACACATTTAAAATTAAGGATAAGATTATGAGTGTTAGTTTTGATAATGCTTCTAATAATAAAGCTGCTGTTGCAGCTTTAAAGGAGACGCTTCAACCTGTACTTCATGGTGAATTATTTCATGTTCGTTGTGTTTGTCACATTATTAACTTAATTGTTCAAGATGGTTTAGCTGCTGCAGGAGATATTCTGCTCAAAATGAGGGGTATGACAGCGTATGTTAATGGCTCGAGTTTGAGAACACAACAATTTAAAACGTTGTGTGTTCAATATAATATGCCTCGCAGGAGAGCAGTTACAGATGTGGTCCACAGGTGGAACTCTACATACCACATGCTTTTACACATTCTGGCATACCGAGAAGTCTACACGCATTTTCTACTAACCCAGTTCCCAGCCGGCTTGCCAACTCAAGAGGAATGGCAGATGGCCACATACCTAGCTGAATTTTTGGAGGTATTCTACACGTCTACCAATTTATTGTCTGGTACGTACTATCCCACCTCTCCTCTCGCTGTAATAGAAATTCTGAAGATGGCTACAATGTTAACAAAATGGAGATATATAGGACCCTTTAGGGAAATAGTACAAGTGATGGATCAAAAATTTAATAAATATTGGAGGAAACTGCCTGCTATTTTTACTGTGGCTACTTGTTTAGATCCTAGGTTAAAGTTGCATGGCGTGAACGCCTCGATACAAGAGATATCGAAATTAATGCGCTACACAGCAGAGGACACAACCTTGCTCATAGCAAAAGTGAGCAAGAGGTTTGAGGACTTGTTCAACCTCTATCGTAATTCTGCTGACGTGTGCGGGCGAGCTACATCATCATCCACTGCTGAGAGGTAATATGCGCCATACCTTCAAGGCTTTGAACATCTAGTAGCAAGACAACTACCAGGTGAAGGTACTTCTCATTCGGGAGGTTCGTATAATTTTTCCTCTTTTAATGAGATTGGTGTATATGCAAATACTGATCATTATTCTGATTTATCAAGGCAAGAACAGATTAATTTTAATTTGTTAAATTTTTGGAAACAAAATCAAAACATGTATAAAACTTTATCCCAAATTGCACGGGATGTACTGCCAGTGCAAGCCTCCACGGTTGCTTCAGAGTCGGCATTTTCAGCAAGCGGGAGGGTTTTGGATGACAGGAGGAGTCGTCTTAACCCCGAGTCGCTCGAGCTATGTGTATGTTGGAAGGATTATCTTGATGCGAAATACCGCGAGCAAGATAAACCGATTGATGATAGGAAGAGCAGTGACTCGGATATTGAAGTACTTCCGGATGATTAGGTAATTTGTTTTTATTTTCCTCTTTTGATCCTTTTGGTTGACGTTGCAGATTTCTTGATCTTTGATTGCTGATATTTTGGATAGACATGCATTATTATTTTGATTGTTAGAGTTTTAAGAATAAATTTTTTCACAAAATATACTTTTTTCCATATATATAAAATAATTTTTTACACGCAAGATATATATTTTTTCGTATATATAAAAAAATAGGTAACTTCGCCTGTTTGTTTACAAGCAGCCGGTCCCAAGCCCGGATAAAAGGAGGAGGGCCTATGAACACATTTATTATTTTTCTATATAAATTGTTATGTGTTAAGATTTTATTAATAAAGCTCACCAAGAAGAGTATGAAAATGTTTAACATATTAATAAAACTCACCAAGATTAGGTTCGTTAAATTCTGAATATTGCCTAGAGGCTAGAGATGAAATTGAATAACAAGAAAAAAAAAAACTTTTGGGCCCGGGCCCGGCCCAAGCCCGGCCCTAAATATTGGGCCTAGGGCCAGGGCCTGGACTGGGCCTAGGTTTCCCTTCGGCAGGCCCGGCCCGGCCCCGCCCGGTTGGCAGCCCCACTGGCCCGGCCCTGGCCCGGCCCCACAGCAGGCCCGATGGGCTTGGGCTGGGCCGGCCCAAGCCCGGCCCTTTGACAACTCTAATTCAAGCTTTTCGGTTTCCTACACAGAAAAGGTGACAAAAACTATGACCGCATGAGTTAGACAAAATTTACACTATTCTTTTGAATTTAGTAAATTCAAAAACGTAGTTTGAACCTCACCTAAAATGAACAAATTTTGGCTCCTACCCGGATTGTAGGAATCTTCCTATAACCCCGTATATAGTGACAATTAATAGTCACTAAATATTTTTAGTGTCTTTTCTTCTGACACTTTCAGCGACAATTATTAATAACACTTTTTAGTGTCACTAAACAAATGTTACTAGAGACATTTAGAGACAATTGATTGTCACTATATAGGAGGTAGGAGGAAGATTCCTCTAATTGGGATAGCAGCTAAATTTTTTCCACCTAAAATTACATGGTTGAATTTCAAATGCTCTTAGATTGCCTGTTGCACGGGGGCTATTCACGTTCTAGTCCAAGGTGTACCATATCATGACTTTTATATAAAGCAAAAGCATAATAAGAGCGCCAAGTTAATATGTATTGTATTATTAAGTAATAAAAGCAAGAGAACGTTAACAGAAAACAAAGAGCAAGATCAATGACATAGTAAGAGCAACAACAATAAAAGCGTCAACCGTTTCCAAATAATTCTTTATCCGTTTGTTACCTACAAGAATTGAATAATGGAAACCAAAAATAAAAATTGGAGCTGGCGAATAAAATATTACTGTAGAAAACAATAGCCAAATAGATTATCAACGGTGTCATGAGTATGATTGGGGGTTAACCTCCAAAGAAAGTCATTTAAGCTTCATCAGACTTTTTGCAACGAATATAAAGGCTTGCAACAACAGCCTAATAACTTTATAAATTACTTCGTGTAGTCCAGTATTTACCTTTTGGTGACATTTTAGTCCTTTTTTGTTACCTTTGACCGCTTAATGATCAAAATGGAGGACAAAATTGTACAATAACAATTAATCTTTGGATACTGACTCAACAAGTCAACTTGCTAATTACCCCTTTAACTCATTGCTGGGTTTGAGTCCCCCGTCGGTCACGACCCCTTGCCCACTTCCTGTCTATCCGCCTACCCTCTCTCCATCACCGTCACTCGTATCTCTGAAATTCCTAGGCTTCAAATTTGATCCTGAACAATGGATGCAATTTTGATGAGACGATTTCGTTAAGGCCAAAGAAAAAAGGCCCATGTCGATGTTGAGCTCAATAGTGTGCTTGCCGTCATTGGCTTCGACGATAGTAGCAACTGTCATCAAACATTACTACCTTCAACCGCCCCCAACCCCATCCTCTCTCAGCCCGATCCATCACCGCCACCAACAATCTTAATCCAACTGTTTGGATGATTAGTGTGGATTGTGGTAGTGGGTTTGGATCGAGTTTCATCTAGAAGAAATAGTATCTGTGGTTCAAAATGAGAAAGGCTGTATAGATTCCATTTAACAGCCATAATTGACAAAAAAAAAGATGCAAAAAATCATTAAATCGTAGATTACATAATATTTTAAAGATAGCATGCTGCTAATTCTTTCTCTTGAAGTTTGAAACTTATATTTTGCAACCCGATAGATAAAGAATCATACACAGGACGATTACCCAATGGACAGTCCTAACCCGAACCGGGGTGCAGTAACCCAAGTCCCAAACAGGTAAAACCCCACCTTTTTCCATGTCCAGGAAAAAACCGGCTATGGCAAAGCGGTTCAATACAGCGCCCAGCAACCCCGGTTCACTCCGGCCCAGTGCTCCCTCCTTGTTGATCATGTCACACTCAGGGTTTCAGTCGAATCTAGGGCACACCACGCCTTATCACACTCCATAGCCTCCAAGCAACTCAGAGACAGAAAGATGCCGTTCATATCGAAGATTCAGCGACAAACAGATTACAGCCGCTTCCCTTCGAGTCACCCCATCGTCATCGACAATGGCGGTTCTTACTTCAGAATTGGGTATGACAAAAACAACGTTTTGCCCTAATTGGTTGTATATGTACAATTCGCATGTTTCATACATGCATACACATGATTCGTTATTGACCTTTGTTTTTTGATCGTTCAGGTGGGCCGGAGAGGCTAACCCGCGGGTTATCTTTCGTAACATTGTTCAGAGGCCGCGTCACAAGACCACGGGTACTTAAATTCATACTTTCCAAACGCGCGCGCGCGCGTTAATCGCTATGTAATTCATGTGATACTGCTTGTGTCGTGGTTCTTAATTTTACCACATGAAGTACGCATTACGTGTTTGCGTGCGAGTCTAAATTCTAGCCTTAGTGTGTTCATGTGTGAAAATTCTAGTCTTTATGTGTGCATGTTGTGAGTAATGCTCTAGCCTTTATGTGTTTGTGTAAGTGATTATGTTATCTATATTTGGTGTTGTGGCTGTGTAGAATTCTAGCCTTTCAATTTGGTTGCCTTACTGTGGAGAATTGCGTCGTTCAAATAGAAACTTGTCGATTTGGAGGCTGATGTTTTAGGAATTTCGAATGGGAAAAAGGATGAAAAATGAAAAGAAGCTTTGACTGCAAATAATGTGCATCTTTATTTATAATGCAGCTCGTGCATCTTTATTTAACTTGTACCGCTCACAAACTTCAATCAATGGCATTCACCGCTTTCTGTTTCCCCTCCCTAACTTACGGCAATGAAGTCATTCGTTGGCACTCCAAAACGAACCCTATAAGCGAGATGGTCAAACCCTATTGATTGATAAATAATCACTGACTACCTCTTTTCTAAAGTTACATTCAGTACAACTTTATCTTGTGCAATCCACGGGAACGGAAATTTATACAAGGGTGAATGTTTCTGAACAACCTCTTAGTATTAAGATGGTTTGAATAAATTGCTGAGGTTAAGGTCCCATTAGATCGGCAAAGTTATCCAACTTCGACTTACCTTATACTGAAAGGTTTGGGAACAGTGTGAAACTTCTTGTTAAATCAGTATACTTTAGTTGTCTTTCTGTTTTTACACAGGTGAAACCGTGACAATTGTTGGCGACCATGATCCAGCACTGTTGAAGTACTTTGATTGTACACGTTCAGGACCCCGTTCGGCATTTGATAGCAATGTAGTTTATCAGTTTGAGATAATGGAATATGTAAGTGTTATTAATTATTTTGTGTCTGTTTAGATTTTTCCATACTTGCGATATGCTGTTATCTAGTTTTAGAACTTTTGACTTGCAAAGCATTTACCATGTATCTTGATGTACTAGTGTCTCCCCATTGGCCATTACGAGGCGCTAAATTGATCTTATGCTGCATAAAAGTTACTGAGGGAAACAAACCAGACTTACGTATAACGACGTCTACAATCAACCTGACCAAATTTTGTTGAGTTCTCGAGGAGGAATCTTTAGTTATCTCCTGCCCTGGGAAGAGGGGTGGGGGTACAGATCAGTTCTAGTGAAGAAAAACAGTAAACTGCACACACATCTTTTCTAGAATTAGGCCTGCCTTTTATCTCTTCCTCTCTTTCTCCCCCCCCCCCCCCCCCCATATACACAATGCAAAGATTCTAAAGAATTAGGCTGCCTTTTATCTTGAAAACAACCAAAAAGTTGTCCAAACCAAAGTAGCATGGATGAGGACCCCATTGCACATGTTTTTTGCGAATATCATATTTAGGTCCCGCAGGACACCGCAAAATCAAGCATGTTTAATTTTATATGAGCTCATTTCTTAATCTAGTTTCAAACATGTACTTTAAGAGAAAAGAAGAAGAGCAAAGGTGAGGGTGTAGCAACAAATGAAAGAAGAAGCAGAAATGCGAAAGAAGAAGAAAAGGAAAGAATGGCTGAGGAACTTCAGAGGAAGCGGCCAACTAGAGGCGAGCGGCTGGAGATTGTCTTCTTCCTCACTTTCTTTATTGTGGCTCAATTTGTTCAATTGAGTGGTTGATCGAGAAGAAAGTTGTCTTTTATGGTTGCCCTAATCTTGGTTTATTATCTACCCTTAGATTGTCATTTGCTAAAAATCTTAAGCTGTTAGACATCAGCCTTAACACTCCCCATCACATGAAGCCCCTAATTGCACGTGAAGAGTCAAATTAGTGAGAAACTAATTGAGGTCTACCGCCACCCAAGTGGCCAAGGAACGAGGCCAAATGCAAGTGGGAAGAATCGAACCCAAGACCTAGCAACCGGGAGCTTTGGTACCATGTAGAGTTAAGCTGTTAGAGTATAAGTCCATCATGTACATCATTGCTTTAACATTGCATACTTCTAATACACCAGAATGATGCGCAATAACAAAGAAAATTGTGGTTTTGCTACATACATGTGCGGAAGTGAAAATTCTTGAAGAAAATGGAAACGACATGAAAGTAGTGTCCAACGTGATACCTTGGCCTATATGAGACGTGTGTGCTTCATGGTTATGCCTGTCCCCTTCTCTGTCATGAGAAGTTCGTAAAGATCCCTAAATTATCCTATTATTATCCTTCTCATTCAGCAAAGATGTGGATCAGTGCATTGTGCTATCAGTGAGTAACAATGTGACCAGACCATCTGTGTATTGTCACAAAATATCTCAACTTAAATATCGTGTTTTGCTATATACTGTGTGCATAATAGATGTATAGACATACACATATATTGGGATGTGTGTTTGGGTGTGTGTGTGTGTTTGAGTTCACTTAGGAACACAGCATGCTATGTTTAAAGAGTCAATTGAATAAGCAAAGACGAAAGTATTTGTCGAGTTACAAGCAATATATCTTATCTTGTAGCGTGTTCTGAAGGCCAAACGAGAAGCTTACATGCAACATTTTATTGTTGTTAGTTGGAACAAGTAATGTTCTTATGTCTCAGGGGAGTGGGTAAATAAATATGTGGGATGTTCCTGTTATAATTACTGTAAAAGCTTACATATTATGTTTGTTTGCAATGTAGATTCTTGACTTTGGATTCAATAGGTTGGGTGCAGATGGTTCACAGGTAATCTGCGTGACATTGGCCATTTTTATGCTTGATTGAGGTTTATTTTTTATGTTACTCATTTGACAGTTTAAGCTTGGGTTCTATAACATCATGGACAAGTACAAAATGGAGTGATTCATGACATCAACTCCAGTCTTGCATGATTGTACCTTGACTTTGTTGAGAAACATGCAAGTTCGTTAAAAATCTATGAGAAGAAATTGTTCACTGTCTATCAACACTAGGGAAAGCTTTAAGAACAATTCATAAATCTTCCCTCTCCCTTTGTGAATGTGTTATTACTTTGTGTCACATTAGTGCACATGATACAAAGAATGACCGAAGATTACATTCTTCTGGCTTTAGTTTGTATCTGAGTTCATGATAATTGTGTTGTTTCAATTTGATGCTGGAGCAGATTGACCATCCTGTCCTGATTACAGAATGCGCATGCAACCCTGTTCAGTCACGCAGCAAAATGGCAGAACTCCTTTTTGAGTCTTATGGAGTTCCTTCAGTAGGTATGGACGCTTTCTCTGGCTGTTCAGTTTTGGAAGATGTTTCTTGCCTTTCTGAACTTAATGATAGATCTAGTATCAGCTCGTCTTGATCTATTATGTCACAGGACTTCATAGGACAAATAAGGTAAGACTGAATTACGAGTACTATAAGGTGTCCTATCTGTAACGATGTGGGCGTGATACCCTGAATGTGGTTGTTCTGGTCACAAAGGTTTTCTTGTCTCTTTTGTGGTTCTGCCCCTTTCGATGGATATAGTTCATTCTTTGTGACTTTGATTCCATGCAAGTTTCTTTGTTCTCTTATTAAATTATGCCTTAATAACCTGTCTATCTTTTGTTGATCACAGCATTTGGTGTTGATGCTGCATTCAGTTACAAGTATAATCAACAACGTGGGATTTGTGATAAAGATGGCCTTGCAGTCTGCTCAGGATTTAGCACAAGTCATGTTATCCCAGTATGATTTTCCATCCCGTATGTCTGCTGAAGGTTTTACTTATGGAAGTGACGGTAATAGCTTATGTGTATTTGAATTTAGTTTGTCAACGGAGAGCCAGTTTATGAAGCATGTTGCCGTACTAATGTTGGTGGCTACCATGTAACCGATTACCTGAAGCAGCTTCTTTCTCTGAAATACCCTAATCACATGTGAGAAAAAAATCTTTGAGTGCCTTTCTTATAGCGACCTCCTACTGGTTGTTTGTTGATTTACTTTTCAATGTGCTCAAAACAGCTCCAGGCTTACGTGGGAGAAGGTTGAAGACTTGAAAATGGAACACTGTTATATTGCCCCAGATTATGCTTCGGAAGTTCGACTGTTTCAGGTAAATATCTATGATATTGTTTTTGGGCAAATTCTTTGAACTCAAGGTTTCATATTTTTGCAACAGAAAGGGGCCAAAGAAGCGGAGGAGAAGACCAGGTGTTGGCAGCTTCCATGGACACCGTCACCAGCTTTAGAGCCACCTTCAGAAGAAGAGATTGCTAGAAAAGCAGCTCTAAAGGAAAAGCAAGGTCAAAGGTTGCGGGAAATGGCAGAGGCAAAGAGGTCTTCTAAGATAAATGAACTAGAAAATGAATCAAAGAACTTGGAATTCCTTTTACTACAGCTCAGGCATGTGCCAGAAAATGAAGTTCCATCATTTTTGTCAAAGACTGGCTATGTCTCTAAGCAGGAAATTGAGTCTGCTTTTACAAAAACCACCCAGTCTCTACGAAAATACAAGGGAGAACTGGAAAATGAGGAGAAGGCGGATCTTTCTGCAGCTGAAAAATATACTCTTATTAATATCCCGGACAATATACTGACCCCAGAGCAGGTATGGTCATATATCCAATGGCTTATCTTAGGCCTTCTATTTTTTAAGTTACTACTGATATTGAAACTATGTTTGTATGTTTATTGGCATGGCTTTTTGTTTTAAACTTTTTATCCTGAAACCTCTGCCCTTACTGATACTTGTTTTGAAGTTCGTACCTAACTAAGAAGTTTCCAAACTTTCAAGTTTCAACATGGAACCTGCTAAAAACTTCTGAAAGAGATGTGGAGGATGACTGTGACATATGATCATGTTTCCATATTCCTGTTTTTAATATGCCTTTATTACATCAATCTTGTATGTTTCTGGTCTCTTTGGCAGGTCAAGGAAAAGAAGAGGCAGTTGTTTCTCAAAACCACATCCGAGGGGCGACAACGAGCTAAACAGAAACGTTTTGAAGAAGATCTGGAACGAGAAAGGCAAAATAAGCAAGACGAAGAGAAACGCTTGTAAGCTTTCTAGCCTATTAAGTGTATGCTTAATCCATATGTTATCTCCTATAATTTGATGTTTGGGTAAGTTCGTTCATCTACTGCATCTGCATCCAGATGAGTACTTCAGTTAATTACCAATGTTTACTACCTGAAAAACAAGTTAGATTCATTTATGATATTTGCGTTTTTCAGAAATGAGTTGGCTCAGTTATCTGTCTCTTTGTCTATTAATGAGATATTTATTTCTTAATGTAGGGAGAACCCGGAGCTTTATTTGGGCCAGTTGCGTGCTAAACACAGGGAGCTGTCTGAGAAAGTTGAACAGCGAAAACGGCTCAAGACGAATGGTGGACATTCAAATGGAAATAATGTGTCTGGAGGTGTTGGCCGTGGGGAGAGATTAAATGCTGCCCAGAGGGAAAGGATGCGCCTTCTCACAACGGCAGCATTTGATCGAGGCAAGGGTGAGGATACTTTTGGTTACAAGGATGAAGATTGGCAACTCTACAAACTGATGAGCAAAGATAATGAGGATGATGATGAGGGACCAGATGAGGATGAAGCAGAGTTGGGTCGCGTCTCTTCTAGGCTTCGGGTTTGTTACTCTTTCTTCAGTGATTACTCTGGTGCCTATTACTTATCTTCTTTACCGGTTCCAATCAGCAAATTCCTTCTCATTTAAAAGTCATGACTTCTAAAACAGGATATAGACCCAACATTTGTTTCTCGATCAGAAGCAGGGCCGTCTGAGACTTCGCATCTCCGTCCTCTCACCAAGGAAGATTTCCAGATTGTACTTGGAGTAGAAAGATTCCGGTGCCCTGAAATTATATTTAATCCCAATTTGATTGGAATTGACCAGGCTGGATTGGATGAGATGGCTGGGGTATCAATAACGAGGTTGCCGGCCGCGTGCCAAAGCTTAGATGAGAGAATGACCAACTCGATACTGATGATGGGTGGGAACTGTCTTTTCCCTGGTATGGCTGAGCGTCTCGAAGCTGGAATCCGAATGATTCGACCGTGTGGGATACCTATACGGGTAATGGGAGCATCAGATCCAATTCTTGATGCTTGGCGTGGTGCAGCTGCTTATGCTGCTGGCATGCAATTCCCACAGCAAACATTTAGTAAGGTAGATTATTATGAGAAGGGTGAAGACTGGCTCCGGCAGTACCAACTGAGGTATACATTCTGAGTGCTAGTTTTGATTTCCGGGGGGTTAGTCATAGCGTAGAGAAATTTATTACAATCTTTGTGCAAAAGATTCTAATAGATATAAATTGATGGGATGCCCTGAGAAGTGCTTCTCGTTAACTATAATTGCCAGCGCCCTGTGCTTATCTCGTGTCAGTCATTCTACCCTGACCAGCAGATCTTAGTGCATCAGCCAGACCTAGTTGCAGGCGCAAAAGGTTGCATATGGGAATGTAGCCCTAGTCCCGCTCTGGGTGCTTTTGGCATTTTGAGTTCGTACTTAACAAGCAGGTTAAAATGGCTTCTATATTCACATTTGCGAAAGGATGAATACACTTGTGTAACCTTGTTTGGTTTTCAAAAATGCTCATTACACTTTGCATCGCGGAGTTTGACCAAAATTACATGTGGCTACACCTATTATTAATTGTAATAATAATTATAGTCCATCCTTTGTGGTTTGTAATTGTCTTGCGCAGCTCCCGCTCCCTTGGATTCGTCAAGAAAAGTTAGGGCACCATATAATTTATCGAGATCTAGTAAAATTGTCCTCTAGTCTTCCACTTTGTCAATACAACAAATACCTAGCTACAATCGCTAGCGCCCAGCCACCACCGCGTTGACATGCACACTGACAACCACCTACGGGGACTACCCTAATCTCTTTTTGCCTACCCAAACACCACCCCACCACCTAACTCATTCCATTCTTCATTGGTTGCCGTCAAACCACTCCCCATCCCACGCATAGGCACACCCACTCACACACCGGTGACCACTACTGGAAATGCGCACGCGCACATACAATTAGAGACACACGGCCCATCACATGCACAGGCCCTCGAATCCCTCACCACGACCACCAAACCCTTTAATACTGCCACCAGACATAAAAACCACTGACGTCCCCGCCACCCATACCAACTACAACACACTAATTGCCAAAGCAAATACAAATTTAAATAAAGAACCATTTTGGGTTTAATTGAGAGGATACAAATTGGGTGGGTCTATGATTGTTTGTCTTCGTGATTAGATCTGTGGTGTTTCTTGATCCGATGTTAACGATGGTGGTGGTGATGGTAGACCATCCATAGTACAGGTTCTGTTTGGGTGGTGGCAGATGTTGATGGTGGTGGATCGGATGTGGGCAAATCTGAAGGTGGAGAGAGAGAAATGGAGGTGGTGGTCCTTGATGGTTGATGAGGCTGTCGGTTGGGATTCCCACTTCCTAGAATCGATCAAATTTGATTTTGGAAAAAAACAATGTGATCAGGGATACAGAGTCTCTTGAATTCTTGGTCTTAATGAGTTTTCTAACAAGATATAATAACCTAGTTTCACCGTCCCAAAGGCCATTTATAGATTTAGTACAAACAAATAAGAACCTATATAAATAAGAATAGTGATCGAAAATACACTTTGATTGTTGTGTTTGATGTATCCCCAGTTTCTTTCCCTCACATCTGAATGTAGATGATTTTATCCTCACTACAATAGGCAATAGCGTTGCTGCTATCATATTTTTGGTCAACTAGCCGGAGAGTTCAAATTAGGAAATGTCTATTTTTACGTCATGTAATACTCTTTAACACCAATTTATCGCCAAAAATACACTTTTTAAAGATAAAATAAAGGTATAAAGAACATAATCAGTGTAGCAAAACTTAACTGTAAAATGATTTTAGTACTTAAAATTTAATTTCTTCTAAAAATGAAGCCTGCCAATTGACCGACCATCTTGACTACCATTATAGAACAAATTCTACTTCTTTTCCCAAATAGGACAGAGAACCAGCCCAAAGTTTCAAAGGCAACGGCTACTTATTTCCTTATTGGCACTTGGGAGCTGGCCCAAAAATCCCCACACACGGCTCCCCATCACCTTCTCCTACACAATTGACCGTTGGCTTGCTTATATAGCTCACACCATACCCAGAGCTTACAGAAGTTACCGTTGCGAACTCCATTGCTGTCGCTCCTAAACCCACAGAAAAACCCTCTTTCTCCTCCCAGAGGCAGAGAGGCCCTTCGAAGAGAACCCACAAGAAGAAATGGAATCGAATCAACGGCGAAAGAGCGGCATAAACCTGCCGGCTGGCATGTCCGAGACCTCGCTACGCCTCGATAAAGTCTCCCCTTCTCGAGGGCTGCCAAATTTGGCATCTCCTCGCACAATGTCGCCCCGTACGATATCCAATCTGTCGGCGTCCTCGTCGCCGTCGAAGACGGCCGCGTGTAGCGACAGGTTTATTCCTTGCAGGTCCACGTCGAGGCTGCACACGTTCGGGTTGAATGACAAGACGGCGTCGCCGGTGAAAGAGGGGGGAAACGAGGCGTATCTGAGGGTTTTAAGGCGTGAGTTATTTGGGTCTGATTTTGGGTCTCCTGTTGTTGTTGCAGGTGGTGGTGGGAAGAGTAATAAGGGCGGTGGTGGTGGTGGTTCGCCGGTGCTGAGTCCCAGCAAGAATATGTTCAGGTTTATGACGGATCAAAGCGGATCGAGCTCGCCGTACTCTCCATCGGTGTTGGGGGAAGGGAGTGGGTTGTCTTGGGAGTCGCCAGCCCCGCCCAAGCCGCCGAGGAAGGTGCCCAAGACGCCTCACAAGGTATGCGCACCGCCTGTTTGTGAATATCTCTCCTTCTCAAAGTATCTGTTTGGCTGCCTAAGTCGGCACCTGACAAATGGTTGTGGGTTGAGTTGATTTGGCTAGATATTGGATCCAAAGTTGTAGAATCAATCCAATGTGAACTGAACCTACCTTGAAAAGCATACGATATGCTCTTCTTGATCTTGTAGTTTAGAAGGGGGAACGGAGGACTTAGTTGAACCAATTACATGTCTTGTCACAACTGAGAAACAGGACCAATGTTTGGTTCTGAAGAACCTATAAGCTGTAAAAGTTAATTCTAGTTCTATCACCAAGTGGGACAGAACCATTAACACAGCAACAGTTACCTATACTAAAGTAAGGGAGAACCAACTCGTGCACTATGAGAAGCACAAGTAATCCACTCCGCAAGTAGAAATTTCCCCCCTGTACGAGATTATATGAACTATAGACGCTTAAGAGAAAATTATTTACTAGTTGAACGCTAAATGATGGCAGGTTTTAGATGCGCCAGCACTTCAAGACGACTTCTACTTGAGCCTTGTCGACTGGTCCTCACAGAACGTGCTTGCTGTTGGGTTGGGTACCTGTGTTTATCTATGGACTGCTTCGACCAGCAAAGTGAGTTTATAGATATGTAACAAGTGCAATTAATAATCACATTCTTGTTCCATCAATTTCCTGTGTTTCTATTGACTTTGACAATGTGTTGTACATTTTCTCAGGTGACAAAATTGTGTGACTTGGGACCAAATGATGGTGTGTGCTCCGTCCAATGGACCAGAGAGGGTTCATACATATCAATTGGTACAAGCCTTGGTCAAGTTCAGGTAGGTAATTATCTACTTATGTAACCTGGCTTTTGCTCATTTAGTTGATGCTACTACTACGTGCTACAGCATACAATAATATAACTTAATTCACTTCAAACTCACCAAGCATTTGTGTTCCTGTTTAGATCTGGGATGGAACACAGTGCAAGAGGGTTCGGACCATGAGTGGACATCAAACAAGAACAGGTGTCTTGGCATGGAGTTCACGCATATTATCTTCTGGAAGCAGAGATCGCAACATACTTCAACACGATCTTCGTGTCTCAAATGACTTTGTTAGCAAGCTTGTTGGCCATAAATCAGAGGTAAACCTATCATTAATTTTCAAATGGATTTAGACTCCAAATTCTAGAGTTTCACAGCACTTTTGAGCATGACAATGGCTTGTTCTTGAGATTCCTCAGGTGTGTGGGCTGAAATGGTCTCATGATGACCGGGAACTCGCATCTGGTGGCAATGATAATCAGGTGCGTATTCATTGCTTGGATAATTTGTTCTTTATATTTTAAGGTGGCCTTTGAAGAGAAAACCTAAGCTGATTGCTAGCCAAAATTGTCATTGGTCAGCTTCTAGTCTGGAATCAGCATTCGCAGCTACCAGTTCTCAAATTGACGGAGCACACGGCTGCTGTAAAGGCCATCGCCTGGTCACCCCACCAGACCGGCCTTCTTGCATCTGGAGGTGGAACTGCTGACCGATGCATTCGCTTCTGGAACACTACAAACGGCAATCAGTTAAACAGTGTTGACACAGGGAGCCAGGTTTCTGCTATTTTTAGTAGCACTTCATATTTAATTGAGAAACAGTAATTTTGCCACCTCTTTTGACATGAAGACAGTGGCGGAGGCAGTGGGGGTCACAGGGGGGCACGTGCCCACCTGCCCTCCTGCTGTTATGTAGCTATTATGTATGTAGCTTATATGGACGAATGTGCCCTATGAATACATGACTTCAGCAAATTAAAGTGGCCTTTATTTGGTCATTTCATCACATGACACAAAAGAAGAGAATGACCATTAAAGTGGATAAGTACAGAGAGGAAGAGCATGTGGGATCTAACCACTGTCCTTGCTTCTTCTCCAGATTGATGGCTTCCGGTTCTTTCTCCTCGATTTCCTCCTCCTTAGTTTCTCCATCTTCTTGGAAAAAGTTTCCTCACTGCTTCGATCCCCCCAATTATATCTTACCTCTCTCTTTCATGGAAGTTTCGAGTGTTAAAAAGCGAAGTTTAATTGGTAAAAACTCTCTATCGATTCACACTATTGTTTTTACACTAAGGTACTCTATTTTCTTAATATTTTAGTAAATTTAAGGTTTAATTTCTGGGAGTTACAGATTTGTTGATTCCGTAAATTGAACATTTTTAAAATTTTTGCCCACTGTACTAAATGTTTATTAGTTTTGTTTCCAGTTCATAGTTCTATGCGTTTATTAGGAAAAAACGCAGTACTTTTACTAAGTATTGTAATACAACCCGATTTTGCTTTGTATTCTTGTAGTTAATTGATTGTTGAATATTTTCATTTTTTTAGTGCCCACTTCAAACAATTTTTCTGGCTCCGCCACTGCATGAGACACTTTCGATTTTTGTCCAACATGGTTTTCACTAGTGCGCTGTGCATTAAAAGTCTTGTAGTACTAGCAATGCGAGTTAAATAGATTATCTTACCAAAACTCAATCAATGCTCAACCTGCAGGTATGCAATCTAGCATGGAGTAAGAATGTGAATGAACTAGTTAGCACTCATGGGTATTCCCAGAATCAAATTATGGTGTGGAAGTATCCATCAATGGCGAAGGTACTTGACTCTACCCAACGCTGAATCCCCATTGCAATACTTCCCTCACCCGATTCAAATGCTCAAGTTAGACCGTTATCAGTTGTTCTTTTTTCATTTTATGATCTTTGTAGGTTGCAACTCTTACTGGCCATAGTATGCGGGTACTATATTTAGCAATGTCTCCGGATGGTCAGGTACTGCATTCGTGTCTTTCTCAGTTCAAGGAAGAATTATGTCTGTCTTTGTCCAATGTTAGTGAGTTTGTTTCTGCAGACAATAGTCACTGGAGCTGGAGATGAGACGCTGCGTTTTTGGAATGTCTTCCCATCGGCCAAAACACCGGTGAGTGAATCCATATACTCTACATTTTGTACCATCAAAACAGCAGATATAGGGGCACAGGACTTACGACTGCTATTAACAGTGTCTTTTTATATTGCATATCAGGCATCTGTCAAGGACACAGGGCTATGGTCACTCGGAAGAACTCATATTCGATGACGGAAAATACTTCTTTTGTATAGATTGGAAAGGCTTTGTTATTGTACATTTTCTTAGTTTAGCAGGTCTTTCTCCCTTTTTTTTTTTTGGTTTTTTTTTTTCCTTTTGTATACCCGGGCAATTCTTTGGAATGTATTACGGATAATTGGATAACTTCATGTTTGAAACTTCTAAAGTACCGTCCAATTGACGAGAAAAGAATAAAAAAGAAATGAAAATTGGTTTTGTTTAGTCCTTAATGTTTATTTAGCAATAAAGTTGGAGGGGGACCTGGCGCAACAATAAAGTTGCTCCATTGTGAGTTGTGACTTGGAGGTCACGGGTGTTCAATACTCGAAACAACCTCAGGGGGAAGCTAGGCTGCATAGACCAACCCTCCTCAAACCCTCGCAAGAGGATTCTTTCTCTGGATATCAGAGTTGGTCTCTTTACCTTAATTCTTTTACATTCTTGACATATAAACCGAGCCTTTGACATATAAACGGAGGCTGAAGTCAATTGGAGATTTAAAAGGGAATTAACATGACAACAAGAGAGTGGATTGGAGGGCTTGTTCAGATACTAGCTTGTTATCACATAGGAGCGTGGACAAAGAATGTCATCATCCAAGTAGGGTGGATTGGAGGGCTTGTTCAGATACTAAAAACAATGAAAGCTATAGCTCATCGTAAGAAAAATGTCTTCGAATTCAAGGAATCTAGTATTGGAGGGCCTGAATAAGTCAACGCAAGACAGATATTATAGCTCATTGTAGTTGATAATACTAAAGCAAGGCAGAAGATACTACTGCAAACCCTGGCAAATCAGGTAAATCTCTCTGGAAGACGGTCTTGTAGCTTTAGGCCGCAACCATGATGCCTTCTTGAACAGTGGTTTGCATATTTCACTGAATTCTGTAAAGCAAACCAGCCCAGAGTAAGATATACGATATACATGGGAACTGGTTGGAAACAAAGATTGTAATCCATTACAGTATTCACCTTTCACATCTTGACTCTCTAGAAGCTTAATGACGAGGTGACCCCCAGGTCGGAGTATGCCATCAACATCTTGACCACCGTTAGAGCTATCTAATTGACTCTCTCCTTGAAAAGTACCCTCAGATGAAGCTAAAGCAACCCGTCCAACAGCCAAATCAAGTGCTCGCATTCCCAACTCAACAGATAAAGCTGCATCTCTAGTTGTGATACCAGAAACTAGGGGACACATATCGGAGAGTATGATAGAGAACCCTTTTTGCTGCAAATATGCAAACAGTATAGTGCGTTAAGCTGGCAGATACAAAGAGCTTTAAGATAGTTGACATCAAGGAAAACTGATTTTCAAATCCAGAATCCACTGAACACTTTTTGATTTCCAACCAGCTTACAAATTGGATGAACATTTCTGCTTAGACCTAACAACAGCAAACACTTGAACAGGATTCTAGCCGACATGGCAGGAGAGAAAAGATATCATACTTTGGGTGTATCCTTGGGTGGTGGGGGGAGCGGGAGCAGGGATAGCCCTTCCTTACTCATGATTACATAGTTATAACTAAGTGCGTATGCACACATATTCCTTGCTATGCCAACATCTAGGTAGCATGAAGGATTTGTTCTGATTATGGGTCCGAAGTATACAAATTCCAAAAATTGCGATATGCCATTACTTATCAGAAGAAAATGTTGTGCATATTCATTTTATGAATATCAAAGTCAAATGTCTAGTTTTTAAAGGATGTCTCGTCTCTGCATAGTGGTGCCTGTTGATGTCCAACTTTTCGTAGATTCATCATTCCAGCCTTGTTGTGTTCACAGATCCATAAGAGCTAACAGGTTATGTTTTCCAACTCTCCTTCATTTAATTTAAGAAGAAATAAATGAGATTAAAAAACGCATCACCGACATATGACCCAAATGAGCGCAGAGCAAGAAAATGAACTCCCAAGTCATGGGGCACTTTGTAGGACGTGTGTGAGAGAGAGAGTTTATTATGAGAATTAGGCACATCTTCGAATGTTCAATGACTTAAAAGCTTGGAGTTGGTTATGAGAATTTGCAATATTTCATTAGCGCGTGTACGCACCCCCGCGCACGCGCGCGGGAGCGGGGGGTGGAAGGGAGGGGGAGAGAGAGTAGGGAATCAATCTTAAATTAGGCCAATCTTAAATGTTCAATAACTTAAGCTTCGAGTTGGTTGTGACTTGTGAGAATGGTCAATTCTTATACGTAATGTTGTTAGAAGGTGGTAAACTATTTTTTGTGCGAATTGTTTTAACCAGGAATGCTGCTTGAAACTTTCCACCTCTTCTCAAAAAAATTCTAAGAAACTATGAGTTATCTGTGCATTGATTGCATGGCACAAATATGGCATGATTGAGCTCAGGTGACAAGAGACCTACAACTGAACAAGCATCCCTAGCTTGCCCAATCCCCTTATTCTTATAAACTCGTCTGCGCAAAGGGCACATCAAAAATTAATTTCACTCTATCAGCACCCTCACAAATAATTCTGTCCAGTAAACCAGCCTAATCTCAGTAAGATCTCAACTTAAAGGCAAAATAACTGTGCCAGAAACTTACTGCAAACCAGGATTTGACTTCCCACTTTTAAAAGAGTGATGTGAAAGCGTGAAGCACTGCTAGCCAGATTCCAGAAGAGGCTTCAGCCTAGGTCCCGAACATGAATATTTGAACCTCCTTTTGTCTTATTAAAAAAGTCCTGCTCTACGAATTCTTTGAAAGCACAAGAAGTGATGCTGGTCATATATACTGATTGCAATATATAGAGAGGGTTCCTTTAACCCAATTAACTTGATATAATTAACTGGAAAAAAAGTTAAAACATGCTTTACTGGGTATATTAAGAAATAATCTCATCAAGCTAAGTGAACCAGGAGTACAAGAACCATTGCCAAAGATGAAGCTACATGGACTCATCAATTGAGAAATTAACCACGGGAACTGTCAAGAAGGATGACCACAAGCAGGAAGGGTGGCACATAATTTCTCACAAACAAGAATAATGTTTTTAAAATTCAGGTAAGGGTCAAAGTGCACCAAGATATTCATCCACTGGATAAGTCCCTTAGTATACCGCATTACCGCCTCAGGTGCCTTGTGTAAGGGTGCCCCTCTCGTAGCAACATGATTGAAAAAGCACAAGAAGGGTGCAATTCTATTGATTTCAAGGTGATATTGCTCCTCAAATTTCTACATTTAGCAGTCAATTAAGCACCGACCATGCCTTAGACAATTCCACCCGAAAATGCAATCCAAACCCCTAAACCACTGTAAGCTCTCATCATTCATGCATATAAAGTGTTGAGCAGAGACCGGAGAGAGACCAGATAAATGGTTATAGAAAATTAAAACAAAAACTTCAGCATCCAAAAATTTATGTAACAACAGCAAATTGACAAAAGGAATCTCCTATTTGAAGTGTCAATTTGAAGTTTCATCAAATTGCAGGTATATACCATGACATTAATTGATAGTAGTACCTATACCTTAGGAGAGAGTTTCCTAACTTGGTCCTTGGAAAGGTTCATGACATCGGCAGAAACAGTTTGCACCCTCGAATCGCAGTAAAGAGAAGGAACCTTCACCTTCTGCTCTGCATATTCCCACATTTCCAGAAAAACATAACCCACCAAATCATTGCTTTTCTCGCTTTGTACCATCACCGAATTAGCATAGAAATTAAACAAAAGATCTCGCAGTAATCACCTTTATATCAATCCCCACAACTGCCCCACCATTCTTTAGTGGACCCAAGCTTTGACAAGCTACCTGTATTAAAGCCAACACCAGTAACAGAATTTCAGGAGTACAAGCGGATATTGGAATGTTACATACACCCTCCTGTCTCATAATTTTTGTCCCCTTTGAACATTTAAAGAACAAACTGAACTCAAATGGTAATTACATACTGAATAAGTAACATTTGGAAAGTTAGACTACGACAAGAACAATCAAGAAATTCAACATTTACATATTCTAACAATTCGTAGAAAGTCAAATGGAACAGATTATTAGGCCATGCTACAGAGTATATACAGTGCAATACACACACACACACACACACAAGACACACCTGAAGCCAGGCACCAGGAGCACAACCAAGGTCGAGAACCGAAGAACCAGGGGTTATCAATTTGTACTGCTTCTGCATCTGAAGCAACTGCCCTTCACCCAAAGAAAGGATTAACGAAACATATTAATGTATAATGACGATATGTACTGTGTTTTCCCTGTGCGAGTGTGTGAAAATTAAGGGTAGAAATGGACAAAAAGGAGGTTCTACGGGGAAGACCTTGAAAGCAGAGCGGGCAACATAACCAAGTCTCTGAGCTTCTCTGTAGAAGAAATCCGGTGCTCCCGCCCCACTCATCGCTCCTTCTCCCTCTCCCCTGTAAAACCCCTACAGCACTTCCAGAGGTTTTCCTTGGCAAAGAAATTCGTTTCTGAATAATAAAGTGCAAAAACAACAAAAATGGTAGGTCCAGTGCAATTATGCTTTTAGTGGTTTTTTTTTTCTTTCAATCGAGCGAATTGTATTGGAGGTAAAACTAATGTCAAGAATTGTTTTATTACTAAGTATAATCATATCGAGATACGGTCAAGCGTACAAAAAATTTAGTAATGAGTTCTACATCTAGCTGTTGAGTATAAATCAAATCTATGTCAACCATATCAGCTGTCTTTAAAAATTTGAGGTCGACTACTCACTATTTCAATATATGAATAAAGAAAATTAGAATCAATATAAATAATAATGTGTTGATAGTTCTTTGAGACCGCCGAACTACATGCTTAGTACATAGAGATGACACGGCTACTTTTTCATTTTTGGCATATGTAATAATCATTCTAATAATAGCATTTTATCTGAGATCTTTGTCGTTTCCATTATACACATAGCGATCAAATTTGTAACCCTTCTGAGGTGATGTACTATTGATAAGTATTTTGTTTTCACAATCGTATAACTATGTTAATAAAGGGAATTTGTATGATGTGTGTAAGATTCTACAAAGTAGACGCTAGAGCGAGGGATAGACAGACGATGAGCCGAGAGTAAGCAGTGAGAGAGAGAGAGAGAGAGAGAGAGAGATCCGATTAAGGTCAGGTAACAAGACCTAAATTTTTTCTGGCATGAAACAATTCGGGAAACGGGGTTCGAGAGTTTGGTTCGAAAAGTAGCATCTCCCTTTGGCACGATCCTCGGGCAAAAACAATTGTCCGTTTGCTTCTCTAATTTCAAATTCTATATTCCAAGTGCTTTTTAAGGTTAAGGTTAAGGTTATGGTTGAGGTTAACTTGAAGCAAACAAGATCGGATCAGAAGAACGTGCTTAAATTCCAGCCAGTACCATAGTATCTGTCACAGAAGTCCAATTGAAAGGGAATGTTTAACTAAAAAACTCCCAACAGAAAATAAGAAATGCAATGAAACCCCCTAAAGTAAACAAGTATAAACTACTGATATACGTTCTAGCAAGCCATTGACCTTGGGGTTAGAGTTTAGATCATGCGTGACTCTTTAACCTTTCTTCCTGTCTAAGTTTTCCCAAGGCCATATATTCAAGTCAAACTCTTGCTGATTGCTCAGGTGTGGTGATCCTTAATAAAAATGTCATTAAGCTAAACGCAACTTAATCTGTAAGCAACCAGATTTTTGCAAGAGTACTCCCAGAATATGGACTTCCACGTATCTATAGCGAACCAGAGAATATTTCCCATCATATGGATGTCCTCTCCTTCATCATGTACCATTCAGTTTGTCTCAGGCACCTCAAACTTCCCAGGGTGTGTCATGACACCACATTTGCATGTCATATGGTAATCAGGTAGACTAATGAGCTGAGTCTATATCACAAATTTTGAAACCTGAAGAGTAGAAGAATGAATTGCAATGGAAAGCTCCGATAATCTTGCAACTACGTATAACAATCGATAGCCACCCAAGTAGTAAAATATGAACAAAGAAAGTTTTGTGCATCTCGTGCAAACCAGATAACCCAACACCACCAGAATGACGGACAGAGTTACTACAGACGCAGCAGGTCATTGACTATAACCAAGATATCCTTCATCCGGAAAGGTTAAATTTCCAATCATGGAGACAACACTAGCTGTAGCTTTCGAAACAAGAACATGAACATAATACGTATATATACCTCCTACTGTAGATACTGTCACAGCCTACTTTCCATTTCAACTAAATGCTACAATGGACTTAGAATACAATAGCCAATTATAGACATCAAAATGCATGTGACAAAACACGAGACTTCTTGTAATCCCCAACTATGCTCTCATTTGCATACCATACCCAATTTGGTACGCAAATTATATGTGTTCTACTAACTTCATCATTGATGGTGATGGTCAACTGCTAACTGCATTTGGGGTCCGCATGTCACCATAGAAGAAGGCAGCAACTGAAATTTTGCCCCCACTTCGCCTGTCAAATAAAAGAGGAAACAAATTTTAATGAGAGAGGAGGGAGGGGCGGTTGGTTGTAACAGAAAGCAAACTAGCTTAGATCGTTACCTAACTGATATCAAAGATCATAACCAAGGTCATATACAACTAAGTTCAGCAGAAGATGTGTCCCATGACCTTGGCCAGAAGAACAAAAAGGAACATGTTAATTAGCTGGCCTCCAGGTAGAGAGTGCATATTCAATCCTTCCCTTCCACCCTTGCAGCATCCAATGGCCATCTTCGTCAATTACAAAATCCTTGTGGTAGGACTTCAGCCTATGTTTAGCCATGTCCAGGATTTCCTGGTTCAAAGGCAGCTGCTTAAACCCAGCCCTTAAATTCCGGACCTGCCATTGCTTGTATGTCTCTGGCCTCTCAATCCTCTCTGCACCTTCACACGCTATTACATTCATAGCCTCCTTCCCAAATATATTCTTCTCAATCAGCATCCTCTCGTGATATTCACGAGGCACAATGGCCTCAAGCATATCAAACAAAGAAGAGAAGTGGAAAAGAGCCTCTCGGAACCGTGAAATAAAAAAGGGGGCATTATAGGAGCCATTGACGATCCCCTGTATAAAAACATCTGGATTCATCTGCCTGATGAGGTTCAGAACAATATTCCTTGGGCTCTCAACCACCACCGTCTCATCAAGTAGATTCCTCAATCTATACAGACAGTTTACCACCAGCAACTCTTCGCTGTCGATCTTGAGATCCTCGATTTCGATTGTTTCCCACTTTTGTGCTATTGCATTGAACTCAAAAGGAACATTGAATTTCTCTGCATATCTAGCTAAACGATGCCCCGTCTCCTCGACCCTCTCTGATGGTCGGAAACCTGGACAAGGAAAATCAATCCCAGTGATCCGGAGTTTGGGAGGCCCGCCAGTTCTAGCTGAGAGACGCTGAATGAGGCAAGGCCACTGGAAACCATAGAGAATACCAATGTCAATAATGTGGAGCCTTGTCTTGTTTTCAGCAACATTCATGATTGTTTTATTTGAGAAGAAATTGGAGAACTTCCTAAATGGGGAGACAGCAAGAAACAGATGGTAAGCTTTCAATACATCAGCAGCTGATGGCATGGAAATAAAGGCTTTGAATATTTGGGTTCCGGAACCAGCCATACGTGCTTCAAGACCACTGGCAAAATAATGGGCGACTCTTTGCATCCCATCACCTGTTGGAGAAGAATGCTGTCTGATCTGCTTTAATAGCTCATTTGCACTCCTTTGGTCATTGGTTGCAACAGCTTGTGCACAAAGCGTCAATGTGGTTCTCAAATCCACCACGTCCTTTTTTCTTCCCTGCTTCTTACGACGGGCCTTCACACCATTAGACCCTTTTGATTGAGCATTCTGTTGCAGATTCTTTGTTGCTCCACTCTGCAAGGCTTCACGGATAGCAGATTCACCCCGGCCTCCATCACACAACAGCACCTTATCAAACATATCTGATCCCACAGTTGAGTCTGAATAAACTGCAGACTGCTTATTACTCCTCCCTTCATCAAAATTCAAAATTTCTGTATAAGGATTTTTCTTCCCCCTTAAACCATCAGGGGAATACTGTCGATCATACTTCTTCTCCACCTTAACTACCACACCCTCAGTCTCTTCCTTCTGCCCCTTCGGGAGTAACCTGTTATCCCCCACATTAACAAGCAAACCATTTCCAAAAGGAAGGAACTTACTCGCCTCCTCAACCCCTTGTCTATAATGCATAAGAGACTGGCTATCAGTAAAAATATCAGGAACCCAGAGAGTACTCACAGGTGATTCGGCCAACCCATCAATGACATTGCTGGAGCTACTCGACGAGCTGAAGGAGGGCTGGGATCTGGACCTTGAAGCAAGGTCCTTGGTGACACTTAACAGGCTAGAAGATTCATGGTCACTTAGATAGCTCAACTTGGCTCCTGGTAAGCAGCTACTGCTGGAATAAATGTGGTCATTCCCATCATGACTTTCGTACGGGCTTTCAGCATTTTGATCCAAAGAGGAATTTGGGTGGTTGTTTGATGATGGAGGGTTCTTTTCCCTAAGGACCTCATAGAACGATTTCTCTGCTGCTTGAAGAGCAGCAGACTCTTGAAACATGCACGCCTTTTCTTCTATATCTTCTTCCATGAGCATCTGGTTTATGTACTTAAGAACTGTATCACTGAAATCACAGTCCTCATGGAAATCCCCCTCGACATTCGCTCTAAAAGGCTGGGTAATATAACTAGGGTTTGGATCTGGCGGAACCGAAGCAAAATTATCCAAATTTTGACCCAAGGATGTATCATCCAGTGTCACTCGATTAACAAGATTCCAATCTAAGAAACTTGAGACAAGATCATCATCAAGTTTGGCAGTAACCATCGGATCATTACACACTCCCAATCGTTGTCTATCCATAACAATCCAATTTTCAAGAACCTTTCATAACAGTATCATCCAAACACTAGAGATCAACTTTAACAACAGATTTTCTCCCCCTCGTGTCTGTGCGTGAGTGTGAGTGATTATGAATCAATGTCAAAACTTGCTAACTAGCTAGCAGCTTTATATCTATGTATCAAAGATGAGAAATACAAATAGTAAAAAAAGTAAGCTATATTTTCAAGAAGAGAAAAAACCAATCTGAAGCTGGGGGCAGACAATCGAAATCTTGCTAGCAGGAGAGTGTACCCTTAACAGAAATTGGAAGGAATGAACACAAAGGGTAGTTAGAATCTACATGAAATTCATCAAAAATGTAATTTTACAGCATCTTCAAGATTACCCAAGAGGAAGCAACTGATATATGTGTTTTGTGGGTGCATATAGAGGTACAAAGACAGTATTACAGTACTGGTAATTGAGTATGCTGATCAAAAGGTAGTAAATAGTATGATGAAAAGATTGAAGACAAGACCAAGTGGGTACCTTAGCAAAACCTAGATGAGAGACAGAAGTGAGAGAAGAAATGAAGCAGAGTTGAAACTGGGGTTAAAGCTTCCATTTTTTTGACATAATAATAAGGCAGAAAGGTTCAGAGGATAGACAATACAATATAACGGAGAAATCTCCGCCGCCCAACCGTACAAACCTGGCGAGGTGAAGGTCAACGATGGTTTTGCCCAATAATGAGCGCACGAGACGGCGTCGTATCAGCTGACGTTTCTCAGCTTTGGTGGCTTCTAATTGTCATTGAAATTTCTTTTGTCACGAGGGCTAATGTTTTCAGCGATTCTTTCAGAGTTAAGAAAACGTTAACGATGTCTTTAGATAGAACATCTTGATGTTCCAGCAGAGAATCTAAATCTTAATTCTTACAGGAGAGGAATTCATTGGGTTATGCCTTGCACTGCAGTGAGGCATTGGGGTGTAGAAGAAGACTCAAGAAGTTATAGCGGGAACATTTTATTGTTATAGCAGGGGATCTGAATCCTAATTCATTGTTATGGAGAGGAATTCATTGGGTTATGCCTCGCACTATGGTCATGCATTAAGGTGCAGAAGGAGACTCGGGAATTCGTGGCGCATTATGACATTGTCTTTTGTTGAGCATTTGGAGGAGTAAATGTTGCATACTTTGGGATTTAATGTATCCAAAACTTAAGACCGTTGCATGAGGGTGCTAGTACGATAGGAAAGGAGGTTAAGAGAGAAAATGTTATTATTATTGTACCTTATATTCAAGAGTTATTGATTGTACGGTCATTGGTCCCCATACCGCCAAATAATTATGTAGTAGTTTTTATCCCGTGCTTTGCACACGGGAGTAATAACTATCAAAATATCTCGTATTTGTATGCCTAATAGCAACTACAAAATTGGTACTGATAATTAAAATTTTATTTTTGCCTTTATAAAGGAGTTTTTTTTACCAATTATCGTTAAAAATAAACCTGAGTAATAATTGTTAGTTTTCAGTGAAAAATGAAGATGAAAAATAGTGTTTGAAATAATAGAAATAGTCTCTCATAACTAATAGAAATCGCAGTAATAATACTAACAATAATAACCCGTATGTTGAAGTCGTATTGTTCAAGACCACCAAAAAAAGAATAACAGTACATAATAGATGATTTTAAAAAAAAAAGGGAGCATAAATCATATATAAACACTTGTAATGAAATAAAAGGAAGGAGATTATGCTAGTTTAAGAGAAAAACTGGTGAAGAATTGTGTTTTCCAACGATAAAAAAAGATTTAAGATTAAAAATATATATATAGAGAATTACTTTTGTCAAAATCTAGAAATTAATAGAATTGTAAAGATATAAATAATTTTTTTTTTGAGTGAGGCATATTGACATAGAAGAGAAAGAAATGTAAAATCTATATAACTGGTTGAATTTCATATGGAAAGAATGAATTCAAATCAAATTGAAACCAAGGGGGTTGGTTGAGTTGGCAAGGGGCCTCGAGGAGTGACCTCGAGGTCCCGTGTTCGATTCCTCCCCCCTGCGGTTACCCATATTTGCAGTTCTAGTATTTCCCTTTGGAAAATTCAAAAAAAAAAAAAAAAATCAAATTGAGTGTGTGTGTGTGTGTGTGTGTGAGAGAGAGAGAGAGAGAGAAAATGAATCCAAATCTTTATTACAAAAGTAAGTAAATTTAAAATATTTTAATATTTTAAAATTTTAAAATAGGAAAATTCACATGACAAACTAAGAGAGTGTCCAAGTAAGCGATGACTGGATAACATTATCTCAACTTCGGCTTTCATACATTTAGTGCATTAAAAATATAAAAACCTTTGAATACCTCTTTACACACACATTCGCAAGTCAAAATAAATTATATAAATTTCAGTAATATGACTTATTAGTAGTGTTTGATTTTGGTATTCTAAACAACTGAATTCCAAAAAGATGAATAAACATACAAACTCAAAAAAAATTTACTTGCAAATATAATACTAGAATTCCAAAAAAATTTACTTGCAACTGATTTTGGTATTCTAAACAACTGAATTCCAAAAAAATTTACTTGCAAATATAATACTGGAATTCTCCTTGTTTGTTTTGACATGTAAACGCGCTGAAGATGGTATTAATCCCACCTTTGCAGTATAAAAGAGCGTAGCGATTTGCTACTTGTTACTGTGGTGATGAAATTAAAAATATGTAGCCGCAACAATGTTGGCATTTTCTTGACGACTTAGATAAACTATCATCAACCAAACGGTCCGTGACATTATTATAATCCGCGGATGGCTTAGTCGTACATTACTTTGATACAATTTGTCAATATTAACTTTTAGATGTATCTAATGTGATGGCATTTTGTATCGAGACCAAAGTTATGTTTGACAGTCTGAGAGAGATTTTCTGGAAGTATACAAAGTATGTGCATGATCCAAGTGTGGTTGGTTGGTTGGTTATAAGTTGCTTCTGAAAGCGAAGGGAAAGCACGCCATGTCTACACAGTCAAGAAACTACAGAGGCAAGGGGACATAACAGAAAGCCACCACTTGTGACGTTTGACCTCTGAGAAGGCTAATGAATGGTTTTACCTTCTGTTTTGGTATATTTACAAGCCTATACTTCTACTTAACTTGTTACTACGAAACTATATGCTGGCAAAATTTTAAAATTGTCATTACGTGAACGCCATGCTTGGATTTCATAATCGGTCAACTGGTTGGACCAACCCAACAGGTAGTTCAGCAACACAGCTTGGCTTTATCAGTTCTTCATGTTCGTGTCACCTCACCTCACGCTCAACTAACCATTATATGGCATCAGCAGCATATGATATTATGACTAGAACCCCTGTTGAAAGAGTTGAAATCCTTGTCCAAGTTCGTTTACTGATACTGTTACAGGCTAACATGTCCAGAGCAGCAACAGCAGCCAGTGCAGCACGTTATTCGTAAGCTTTCGGCCCTGTCGTGACACGATGGCATAACGCAGTGCACCATTGGCGCTCTCGGTCCACATTTGCCAAGGGACAGAGGGGGATAGCACCCTTTATAGTAGGATAATACTGCTTAAGTCTGTATTACCTACTCTTTTGAAAATCAAAGGCCTGCCGGTGCTGTTTCAGCTGCTTCTGGCTCCCAGCACAGAAACAGTGGTAACATGCAGCAGATATCTCAATGAAATTTTTGACAAGTCTACCTAGTAACAAAATCATAAATTGTTGAGCCAGAAATAGAAAGGAAAATCAATGTACACGCAAGAACGCTTCTATTTACTTTTCTGTTCTTGGAATTACAACTGTGAGAAGAATAACATCAGCTGAATCAAATAGACTACATTACTTATTCCACCAAATCATTTACAAGCGCCAGTCTCTCCACACGAGAAGACACGGCAATGAATTGCAGTGAGTGAGAGATAATACACAAATTTAAAACAATCTTTTTACATTTGTTTTCCTATGATGAATTTGTACATCTTAGCAGTTAGACCTCTTTCAAACTCCAGCTCTCGCCACCTGAGTCAGAAAATTTGAGAGGCTCCGACAGATGCTTGCCATGTTGCTTAGATTGATGTTGAGACCAGTAAGCATGGGCACACAAGACCCTGTCCAAAAGATCCTGAGGCACCGGCTCTCCCCTTCGTTGCTGGGGGGCAATGCTTGCTGTGTGGACCAATGTTTTCCACTTATCCTGTATAAAGGTGACAACAAATATTAGCTGCCACAGATGTATTCAAGACTATACATATTAGAGAAAAAGCTAAGCTAATCCAAACCACTCCATGTCGGTTATATGCTTTCCCATGCAGCTACTCAGGCATATGCACGTCATAAATAAGAAAATAAAGCACCTTTACACCAAAAATTAATAAAATTCTGAAGTGAGGAAAGCTGCGTTGTATGCAACCACGAGAAACAAAACTCACCAATGACGCTTCAGCTACTTCAAATAAAAGTTTCTACTGAGAAAAATTAAATCAACTACACGCACTCTAGATGCTTCTAACCACCGTCCTTTATGACATTTTGCCTGTTTAACAGTAGCAGTTGTACTGCCAAATCTCCTAAAATACCCGATTTAACATTTAGATTCTTAAGAATAACCTGAAAAAACACTGACTAAGTTCCTGCTACACATGAGCAGAATTCTAAGTGCATAGCTTATGTTATGAATATTTCATAGTTTCCCAGATGCATGTAGGTGAAAATAGCATGTGGATTCAATACCTTTAAGTCCACATAAGTTCGATGATTGGCATCATCAAAGGCACGCATTTTTACATCACGCCACCTGCAGAACCTGAACTTAATTAAAACTCCCAATCCCCTGAATTCGATTTGTAATAATTTACAAAGAGGAAAACAAATATAAACCACTAGTTGTTCACTCCCATGGATGGGCAAGCCCATGGGGAAATGGATTTAACATGATGACCACAATAATAAAGGGCGGTAATATGTGTGCGTACCTTCCAGTTCCAAGTTTCTCAACAGCTTCAACTAGTGCCTCTACTTCAGATACAGAGAAGGGTCTCCTAGTTCTACGCTGTGCTAGTTCAGACCGCTTAGCTTTCTGGCTCATGGGGACCACAGCAAGTGCCTCTGCATTCATTGCAGAAATAGCAACCAACGCTTTGGAATCTGACACTCTTCCATCTGTTGAAACATCGGTGTGGGAGGGAACAATTTCATGATTGACTTCAACATGATTGTCCAAATTATTCGTAGGAGGAGCATCCAACGAGGAATTGGAGAACCCAGAACCCGTAACAAGACCAGTTGGGGACCTGGAAACAGAACAATATGACCATTAATGGAAGTGGCAGCTAACATGAAGTTTCTATGCAGTTAAATCACCTCCAAATTCGGTAGAGCTACGATCGAAACTACAACCACTACATGCACGATTTAAGACAGGTTGAACTTCAACAACCCACGTACACAAAGAGAATGTAGGAGGGACTGCTATATAAGTTTTAGTGTCATTCCTGTGCGGTATCAATCACATGAAATGGAGTTTCATCCTGGAAGCAATAATATGCAAAAAGACCTGGCTTACCTGGATAACTGTTGATTACCAGAACAAGGTAGCAATAAAGAGGGATCCTTATGAGAGACAGGTGAAGAAGCTTGGGCGAAACTAGGCTCCAACATAAAACCAAGATTATCGAGGTCGCCACTTTGAGAAATTCCACTCTGACGTAAAGTTCTGTTGTCATCTCTAACCTTCTTCCCTTGAAGAAGTACCCCTACGCGTAATCCACCTCCAAGTATAGCAGTGACCGCCTCCACAACCGTCCTCTACGAAAAAGCAGACAGCAGCATAACAATGATTAGATTGGAAACTCCTTATCATCCAGCACGACTTTCAGTATTAATGTTTCATAAATATGATTAGCTCCGAACAAGATTTCCCAGAGCATGCAATATATAGGAGTCACCAAATGGGGTGTTATTGCAGCACCTTAACATTAATATAACCGATCTAGCGGTTAACAACGTTACAGACTATATTTTTTATTTTACAAAATTATTCTCAGGAGGAGCTTACAATGGATCCCAATCAATAGCCAAAAGTGAACAACTACAAGTGAAACCCCAAGCCAACAATATACATGATGTATTCAACTAAACAACTAGCTAAGATTGTATACCTTCAGTGAACCAACAGTTGCAGTTTCGGGTACCTCAATATAAAGCTCGGGCACTCGAAATGACTTGATGCTCAACTTCACTGCATGAGAAAAAACAAACACAACGCACATAAGAACCTTTTCAGATCTGAAGCACCAACTCAGAAGAATGGAGTTGAGTTTGTGGTGGTGGGGACCGGGGGAAGAGGGGAGGGGGGGGGGGGGTGTTGTTTTGGGAAGAGCTCCACTACCTTGAGGATCCTTGGACTGAAAAGGTGCTTTATGGCCAATACCTGAATTTGTTAACCCAGTAGCTGCACAGAATTAGATTCATTTAGGGAACAGCTAATTACCGTAAACCTTAAATACAAGACACAAAAGGAAAGTAAGGACCTCGATGCAGACTTGCAGCTGATTGACTCTTGTCTCCTTTCAAACCCTTCTCGGGTGAATTAGAAATACTTTCACTACTTGCCTCCTGATCATATGCAACAGTTAAGCTACGGTCATACAACTTTCTCCGCTTAGAAGGAGCTTCCTTTGGCTGACACCTTTCCCGTTTATACATGATTTTCCTATTGCGGTAATAAGACTTCACTCCCCTACCTAAAATGGAACAATCACCGACTCAATAAGAAATTTACCAAATAATTTTCACATATTACATGCTATATGCAGACTACAGCTATGTTGATGGCAAGAAAGCTATAATACTCCACTTACCGGTGTTAGAAAATTCACAATCCCTCAACTTTGGAGCTACTTTCCAGTATCTAGATGTCAGCATCTTCCTTATTCTTCGGTATCCAATACGTGATTGCGACCGAAAGGCCCTTATTTTGGTGCTAGATAGGTTGCACCTAAAATAATTTTCGTCATCATCTCTAGTACCTAAATTTACATCATTCCTATGCCTAGGTAAAGAAGCTTTAGGAACAGGGTCCCTATATAAGGGCAACTGTACACTACCCTCTGAGTTAATCAGCATATGAGTATTCCTGGATAACTTCATTGGATCCTTTGGACTGTTGGTATTAGCTAAAGTCAAGTTTCTAGTCGGTAACCCTAAGGACTCGAGCTGTCTTGCGGTTCCATTCTCTAAGTTACCACCATGTGATCCCCGGTCAGCAGGAAAACCTTCCTCTGGTTTTCTAGCGACAGTTCCATCTGCATTCTTGCTGTCACTGATTTCCAACTTCAGATCGTAACAAACTTTCTTTGAAATATCGGGACCTGTAACAATAGAAGCATGTTCAAAAGCAGAATCGCTCTCTGCCTGTGGGATCTTCAAAGTAGTTTTCAGATTCTGTCCTTGAGCTGCAAGGTCATGGACAAATTCACTCTCTATGCAGCTTCCCTGATCAAGGCACTCTGATCTCACAGCTTTCCCTTCTAATTGTTCCTTTTTGATACCATCTAGATGAATGTCAAGCTGTGCTTTTCCTTCTGCTGCATTACTAGAAGCAGAACTTTCGCTCTCCTGCAACAACTTTCCAGCTACAGCTGCCAGCAATTCAAATGCACAAATTTGGCTATCTTCCACTGATTTCTTATATGGGCCCCTCCTCTGCAAGCAAGAATCAGGAGTTATTGCTTAACCTCTTTTGCACAGGCACTACTGGGATGAACATAACACAAAAATAAGCTTACTCTTAACGATCTGGGTGCTCTAGGTATAACAGGAACCTGGTAGCCATTGAATCCATAATCTAGCCTCTTCTTCAACACCATATCTCAGGCATACATGCCAATAAGAGATCATCAAACAAAACGAAGCAGTGTTCCAAATCCAGCCAAGCCTATAAGAAAATATAACAAAATAAGACTTCTATACAAATACAACAGAGAAAGGTGAGAACCTTAATATGTCAGCATTCTTTTTTGAATTCATCCATTCCCCCACTTTAACAAGACGTAATAGCAATATAACAAAGAAGGATACGAATTACGTTCCTTTAGATAAGCATTCACGGACGAGACATAGATAGAATTATTCTCTATGTTTAGCTTCAAAACGCCAAAAATTTTACTGGAGTAAAAGTAGGCAAACAACAGCTGGGCATGGCAATTTGGCAAAGAGTGAATTTATATAGCCTGTCGTGACAGATCTGTGCTCTACTGCTGTCCTCAGCGGCTAAAGATGTACCCAAATCTCAAAACTGCAGTGTAATTGCATCACCACGCATACTCCACGGAACAACAAAATAATGAGTTTCTCCAAGATCAAATAAAAAAGGTCCTAGAACTCATCAATCAGACTAGTTAGATCGTCACAAATATACTCTCTTCAATTGGTATAAACACGACCAGAAATACGAATCCTTTTCCAATTCATTGTTATTTTGATCACAAGTAAAATGGATGAGACAACTGGATCAGCGGGAATTATCACATAAACCACGAAAGAATAGGCAGATTTGCAAACCTTTGTTAAAATTGTCCACACTCATATAAAGTAAGATCAAATCAGCCAAAATTCAGACCACTGCAACAGAAGAATTCTGAGGCCCAAATTCAAGTCAACAGCTCCATTTTATTTGAAACTAAAAATGGACAACAAGAGAAAAAAGGACATCCAACAACAAACGCAACGTTTCTCGTTTTCCATACACAGCATCGGAAACTCCCAATCAAATCCACCACTCGACAAACAAACGCCGCAGCGATCATGTGATACACGTTTCAACACGCAAATTGAAATGGAAAAAAAACCGAAACAACACAATATACGTTCCAAAATCATGCGATCGCGCGCAAAAACCCGAAAATCACGCTAAATCCGAGCCGATCTCTACGCGATCAGCGTCAATTCCAACGCAGATCGGGCAAAACCCTCCGAAAAACCCCATTCTAACACAAAAATCGCACCTTTTCAGACCGAAAAACCAACAGAACCACCAATTCTCCACAAGATCATCGCACAACAACAGAAAATGAAGGCGATCTGCAAATTACCTCTTCGAAGCTTGATCCCCACGCTTTCTGTACAGAGATTCGGAACGAGTAATTCCTGTCCACGAATTTCGTCACGGAAAGAAATTCGAAAAGAATTTTGGTTTGATAGAAACAAAAAAATTAAAATCACGAGAGAGAGAGAGAATTGGGGGAAAAATGAAGAGAGAGTGCTAAAACCCCAGTTAAAATTGGTGGGGAGTTTTATAGGTAATGACCGGGGGAACCGGGAGGGTCGGTAAAAGGGCAAGAATGTCCGGGGGAAAGGCAGGTGGGACCATAAACCTCTCTAATTTCTTGGGGGAGAGGGTGGGGACCACTTCTTACCCTCAATGTTCGTGACCGTCTCACACCACACCACACCACTATCTATCCCTCGTTTCATCTGGATAGCCTTCTTTTTTTTGACACGTGGAGTGATTGTGTTGAGTGTACTTTTTCCCCCTTTTCTCTCTTGAATCCTTGTTCCAAAATCAATCCACTCTTGATAATGATCCATTGTTTCCTCCCAGCTTCTCCATTTTTCAAATTGAACTTTTTTTGTTTTGAAAATACAAAATACTATTTTGTTTGTTTTCACTGTGTACCTAGTCTTAATTTTTAAATTAATCTTATTCATTTATACTTTTTATATTCTTTGTTGATAAAAAAATTCTCATTTTTCCGTAAGTTCCCATATTGTTTGGTTTTGTGTCGTGCCCGTAAAATGCTTTCTTATTTCTGATGGTGCCCCACTAGATTGTTAAATCCATCTAGACTTTTCAAGATATCACAGTCAGGGGTGAGCACGGTTCGGTTTGGTTCGGTTCGGTTTGGGGGTCAAACCGCAAACCGAACCAATGAATCTCGGTTCATAAATTCTTAAACCAAACCGAACCAAGACACCTCGGTTTGAACGGTTCAAACAGTTCAAATTGAACGGTTTGGATCGGTTTGAGCGTAATTTAAACATTATTATGTTTTCAAGAAAAAAAACAATAACCAAAAACTTTTCTTAAGATTAATTTATAACTTTTTTCGGCTACCGTATTTTTTTAGGTGCTCATGGTTTATGGGAATACTTGCTCTCTTTCCTACTTTGTTTGGGCTTTCAACATGATTACTACTGGAATAACATAACACCAATTTCAGAACTTACTTCTTAACAGTTGAGCAGGAAACTAGACCAAGAGGGTGTGCATCACAATGGTAGTAAAAAAATACAGATAAATATCTAACAAATATGCACTTCTCTAAAGTTTTTATTAGTTGATTTTCCTTTAAGTAGGTATGGCTCGTATTTTATCATTCTTGACTCTACTGTAATACTGGATATAACTAGCCTATTGGCTCCATGTTTACATTACATTACAGGAGCCATAATGTAAATGATGCAATATACAGTGAGTAATAACTTCGAAAGGGTAGAATTAGAAGAGAAGGCTAATTTAGGGTGATAATGTTTTATTATATCCTGGTTATTAGCTAATAAGGATAAGGTATATATATATTTTTTATAATAATGTAACCCTCGGTTCGGTTCGGTTTAGTGCCGGTTTGGAAATCCTAAACCGTGAACCGAACCAAACCGGCCTCGGTTTGAAAATCTCAAACCAAACCATTCAAGCTCATCAACGGTTCGAATTCGATCGGTTCGGTTCCAATGGTTTGGATCGGTTTTATCGGTTTGTTGCTCACCCCTAATCACAGTAGTCTGTTTTTAACGGTTTTAAAATCTGGGTCATCCAAGCCCACCACGAGCATCTATACTCTTCAAATCCACCCCCGCCCCCTCATTTCCCCTTACAAATTAGTGATTCTGGCAGTGCTATGAGGTTTATGGCAGTAGTTAAGGGTGGGGATGAATGGCGCCAACGGTGGATCAATGGCTAGTGGCACCAATTAACGACTTCTGATGGTGGTTGGAGTAGGAGGCATTGATGGCGCGTGGACTGGTGGCTTGTCCCCACATGCATACAAAGAGGAGTGGTAGGTAGTGGCACCCTCACTGACGAAGGTATCACCAGTGCTACTTGTCATCGCTATCGGCGTGGTTTTTTATGGTGCCTGCGGAGGTGGTCGTTAATGGTTCTTCATGGATCTTCATCGGTGAGGTTCCTCGTGGTGGAAAGAGAAGTGGTGTGATGTGATGGTGTCGGGATGTATAACGAATCTCTTTTTCTGACACGGGATGAATGTTGGTCGAAAAATTGTGAAAACACCCCTTGAGATATTCTCATTTATTTCCACCATTTGGACAATTTTATCAAAGCCAAAAACAAAATATTTAACTGAACAACCAAATAAAGAATCCTTTTTGCCATCTCGACGAATATGGAAAGTGAAAACTATAAACGAACAACTCCTTTTTATCTTTGAGTTCTTAGATTTTTATGGCCAGTGTCAATGAGTCATTGAAAAGTGAAATTAAAGTAAAATTTTATGAAGGCAAGGGTGAATGATTTGTTTTTGACTCGTTCAAGGAGTTAGACATAGTATGGTATACAGAAGCTCACCTACGATATTAACTCACTCATTGAATAAAAGAAAAGAAAAAAAAGCACCTTAGATAAAGTGTACACTTTTTACGGGAAATATTAAACTGATGGGTAACCCTTTTTCCATATACTTTAATTTTTTTAGTGTTAAGTAAACCTTTTGTGACTCTCTCATATTTAATCTTCCAGTCGCTCTGGACTAATTATTCAATTTCGTAGATTCTTACGGTATTATTGTCTCTGATATTTAATTGTGAACTAGAAAAAAATTATGTAAAGTATGAACAATGTATAATTGAGGCGATAGCTGACATTTCAATAGAAGTATATGTAGGTACATACGAAATCGATGAACGTATTATGCTTCATTCGCAATTATGATAGAAGATAGTATAACATGGAGTTAACTGCACATTTTTGGTCATTCTCCACTCCTTTGTACGGTTTTGTTGTGAAATCTAGCAACCTAAAACTTTAGTGCTCTTAATAATACATGGATTTAAAAGGTGTGTGTGAATTTAGAAGCCAAAGAAGAAACATATTTAGGGAATTAGAGCCAATCCTAGTTGATTGTTTAGGTAATGTTTTTTGGGAGTTTTTTCATACTGGTCATGCTACAGTTATCTTTTTAGCGTGTTGTTGGGCTCATAATAGACACATACTCGCAGCTTATTATATCTCAGATGTTAGGTTCTGATAATGTAACGGTAATGATAACTCGAATATTCTTCAACACTTCTTTTGTCTGTGGAGATTTTCATAGTTTTTATATGCATTCAGGAAGCCAAAAGAATTGCCTCGTTATCATGCCAAGCCAAATCCTTCTCTCTTCAGGAATAGCTACTTTACGGCACTGCTTTGGATGGTTCTTTCCTCTCTATTATCTCCCACTCGATTGTTAGAAAAATACAAAAAGCTATATTTGTTTGTTTGGCCTCTACTGCCGACTTATTATTTGTGCTATTTTGTGTGGGTCTTAACAACGGATCACGTATTCCCTTTTAATATTGCAATTCAACTATTTAAATGAAAAAATATGTATTAGTAATAGTAATAGACTCTCAAAGTGAGAATGTCAAAGCAAAAGAAACTTCTTATGAGATTTTTCCTCGGAATCTTACTCAATAACAATGCAAGGATTCGGGATCTACCTATTAAATGCTTTATGACAACTGGGGGTAGTAAACTTGATAGATTCTAAAAAAAATACGGAGTTAAAATCGAATCCAATTTTAGCGTGTGGATCACTTGTTTATTCGCGTTTAAAGGTTTATTCAAGTTGGCGATTGAGTCACGTTAGCTCTAAAGAGATGTCGTTTGATTTTTTTTCCTCTTACATTAGTCTTACAATAATTTGACAATGCATGCAAGGGATTGAAAATGAAATTATCACTTCAATCCCTCAAAAACAAAATCATGGCTCTGTTTCAAAGTGACAAAAGTCAAAGTCTCTCGGTGCAATGATTTGTTTGTCACACATAGTTGTTATATCTTCGGACTACGTCTAATACGTCGTTGCTACGTTGTTGTTACGTTGTGTGGTCTAACCGTCTAAGGAATTACTTCTATAACTTACAAATATTATGATTCTTAACGATAAAACTAATATTCACTTAAAAATTAAACCGCTCCATCGTATCATATCTGACATGAATAGATCGTTTTCCGTCTATGACTACGACCTTTGTTACGCTCTTACTTTGGCTTACTCTCACATCATACATACCAGCAGTACCCCCATGACTATTTTTTTTCCCCTTTTCTTCCTCTTTTTTGTTGGTTTATATGCTTTTAAGAGTTCCTTTTTAAGTAATCATTCTTATTATTATTATTATTATTACCTGAAAGTTACTAATGTAATCTCACAAAGGCAGCCAGCATACCCGATCAGTCAAATTGTCAAAATCTTCGGTCTTGCTGGCGGCTTGAACTTCATCGTCCTGCGTCAATTGTTTCTCACGTGAAAATTTGCAAAAATATTATTAAATCACATGAAATAACAGATACGAGCACAAAAACATCATGCTCTTTTTTAGGAGGACGCATTTTTATTTTCTTAGATGCGATGTCATTCTCTTCTTCATCATTAAAAGACATTACAATTACTCAGATACAATTTTAGCGACAAGAAGTGGTGAATAAATATATGAAAGCGCGAAAATAACATTTTTATTTAACATATTAATAATAATTATATAATTAAGGCTACAAACAGAGCCATCCAAACTTTATTAGTAAATATAGATACTGATATGCAAACTGATTTTCTGAATAAATATAATGTTGTTTCGAATGATTTATGATTGTTTGATCTAGAAGGTAGATGTGTTAAGAGGAGAGGGTAAGGGAAGCATGAGGTTATTATACAACATATTTAAGGTTCTAAATGATCGCGATCAATGATCAGGAAGCATGCAACAACAACTTTTTTTCAATTGTTCAGGAGAATTTTTGGCAAGATAATAATAACTCGTTGTCTTGGTTACAAGAGTAATTAGACTATTTCCTGAGAAAACTAAAAAAAAATTGTATTGTGATTACATATCAAACTTTCAAAGCTCCTTCCAATGAAAGGAAAGTCCAAAAAGACCACGTAAAAACAAGTCATACTGAGCAAACAGTGTATGAGGAATCAACTATTTTGGCCATCTGGATCCTTCATGCACATGGCATGTACTGGTTGACTGAATAACACAAATATTGTAAACTGTCTAATTAGTCATACCAAGGTCATTTTTGTCTTTTGTAAAGAACAGACGATACCTCCCCCATCAATAAAAGCTCTGCAACTTTTATCAAACACAAATGTTTGTTCATTCCAAGTGCCTCATTCTATCCCACCATCGGTCAATTTGGGTTCGTTTGACAAAAAAAAAAATATTAATTTTCAGTTTTTAAAGAGCAGCTTAAATTTTTTTTTTTTACAAAAACAAGTGGGTGTTTGATAACCCTTTTTTTTTGTGTTTGGTAACCCTTTTATTTTGACTTTTTATTTTTGGTGGTTTGCGGTGGCGGTGGTGGGGTGTAGCGGTGGTCGACGGTGGTGGGGTGTAACGGTGGTCGACGGTGGTGGTGGTGGTGGCCGGCTGCCGGCAGTCTCCGGCGGTGGTCGCCAGCGGCAGGAGGTGGCTGCCGGCAGTGGGAGGGTGGTGGTGGTGGTCTAAAAAAAAACCAAAAGTGAAAAAAAAAAAAACCAGTTTTTTGAGATTTTTTTTTACTCTTCAGTTTAAAAACTGATTTTTTAAATTGGAGAAGGAAAAAAAAGTAGAAGGAAAAAAAAATGTTTACCATACGCACTTTTTTTTTCCATTTTCAAAACTGGAAAAAAAAAAGAGAAAAAAAAAACCGCGTGGCCTTAATGTTTGGACTCTACTTTTTTCAATTTGAACTCTATTTCTATGCCAAAAAGTCTCTCTATTTCGTAATTAAGTACGGAGTATAATTTAGAAAATTATGTTTGAAATCATCTTTCGTGGTACAAGAATACACGAGCTATTATCTCCGAAGACCAAAGATAAAGTAATTACATACAATCACATCGAATGTCTAGATAGTAACAAATTGCGCTCATGTACGAGATGAAGCCATAATGTTTGGATCAAGATCTGTTGGTGCAAACGAGAGCAGCAACACTACGCTCTTAGTTTTATCGCGAGCATTCTTCATTCTTCTTATTGAACATCTGATGAACTTTAAGCTACAAAGATCAGTACTAGCAAAAAAATGAAAATATGATGATTTATAATTAGGGACAGGATTACTGCATGTGTTGACGGTGGAGAAGAGAGTAGATGCTGCATGTGTTAGCGGTGGGGGGGGGGAGTTTGTCCAGTCAGCGACGCAACTGGCAATTTGCAAGGGCCAACAACTGGAGACCAAAAAAGTAGGTATGACGGCGTCTCATACCAAGCATTTTAACATGTACTGTACTGGTGGACCAGTTTGGCCAACAATGGAAAGCCTAGGAAGTACCGATTCCACGAAAGTCACTCAATGTATCAAGCTTTGTCACGCTTCTGTTCTGCGGGCACCAGCTTGCGGTTGGTAAAAATTAAAATAGAATAATATTCAGATATCTATTTTCAATTTACCAAGCAGGTTAATTTATTCTTCAGTTATAAAAATTCAATTGCTTAAAGTTTTTGAATTTTAATAAATTTAGAGAGCTTTTTTTTAGATTAAAGAGAACTACATTTCATAAAAGTTAGGGGAAAATAGGGAATGACCCCCTCTACTATACACGTTGTGCGATTTGCCCCCCTCCACTTCAAACTTAAGCACTAAACCCCCCCACAGTTTGAGAAATTGGGCACAATTGACGGATCCGTTAAAAATAGCGTGAAATGACCAAAATACCCTTATTTCTTTATTAGCTAATGACCCCCTGTACTATACACTTTGTGCAATTTCCCCCCCCCCCCCCTCAAATTTAAATTACAATTTTTGCCCATGACCCTCCTCCTCTAGTCATCCCCGCTACAATTGGTGATTCACTGAGCACAACCACTTTACTGAGCACAACGACTGGTCTTTTTCTCCGACCACCAGAGAGTTACAAAAAAAAAAAGGAACCGCGATTGCCGTTAGGATTAGCAACTAATTTGCAAATTAAGCTTTTGAAATCCTAAAATTAGAGGATTTGAAACCCTGATTTAAAAATTAGGGTTTCAAATCCCTAATTTGAAAATTAGGGTTTCAAATCCCTAATTTGAAAATTAGGGTTTCAAAACCCTAATTTGAAAATTAGGGTTTCAATTTTTTCGGCAAGCATGCCCAAACCCGTGCCCTTCCCTTCTTCTTCCTGTTCTTCACTCTTTTCCCCCCTTCCCTTCTTCTTCCTGTCCTTCACTCTTTTCCCCTTCCCATTCTCTACATTTCCCCTTCCCATTCTCTGCATTTCCCCTTCCCCTTCCCCGTAGTTGTGGTTGTGATTGCGATCGGCGGCGGTTGGGCTTGGTTGTGCGGCGGCTGTTGGGTTTGGTTGTGCGGCGGCTGATGGTTTTGGATGGCCGATCGATGGCCCACGGCATGCGACAGGAATGGTGGTTGTGCGGCGACGTGTGTGGGTGCCTGGTGGAGGGACGACTCCGACATTGGCCGTGGGTGGGCCAATCGATTGATGGCCGTAGCGTGGTTGGTCGATTGGTGGCGAGCAGGAGTCTGCGGGGCTGTTGCGGGCTGTGGCGAGCTCCGACGTCCGTCACTGAAGGCTACTTTGACTCCGGGGCTGTTGCGAGCGGCTGTTGCGGCGGGGAGTCTGCCGGGGCTGTTGTGCCGGCGCCGTTCCGGTGGTGCGGTGGTAAAAGGTGAAGAGAAGAAACTGAAATTGAAGAGCCAGGAGAAGAAGGGGCAAAATTGTCATTTAAAAAAAAAAATTAGTCAGCGCATGTGTTGACCACGCGCTGTTAAGTTTAACAGTTTCCGTCAATTGTGTCCAATTTCTCAAACTGTGGGGGGGTTTAGTGCTTAAGTTTGAAGTGGAGGGGGGCAAATCACACAACGTGTATAGTAGAGGGGGTCATTCCCTATTTTCCCCTAAAAGTTAGGTACAAAGTTCAGATATTTACAGCTGAGAAAATAAGAACCAAAAAATAACTCATGGCGGGCATTATTGGGTGTCTACTGACATATTCTAAGTTGTAGACAGAGCGAACATTATAAATACCCGTAGAACTTTCAGTCCAAATTGGGTTGCCATGGCATCCTGCTTGAGAGATAAAAGTATCCAAGATGTTTTCCGCAATGTGGTCAGGGAAGAGATTTCGGATGAGAGAATCATTCCATTTGCCATCTTGTATGTAAGTTAACACCAGTTCCTCAGGAGAACGATTGTTTTGGAATTGCTGTAAATAAGGAGGGTTCATTGTTGGTAACCAATAATCTTTCCAGATACGGACCTGTTTACCATCACCCAAACGCCATTACAGGCTTGGTAGAAGAAGATCTCTTCCTTTCAAGATGCCCTTCCATCCCATGAGCATTTTGGAGTTTTCCCGAAAGGATAGAAAGTGTACTTGCTTGCAATATTTCGTTCCGAAGAAAGAAGAGAAGAGACTTGACGGCTCATTTAGGATACGTTAGGATAGTTTTGCAAGCAAGGCTATATTGAACATGTTGGATTGCCGGAAGCCAAGTCCACCTAGATTGGTAGGTGCACAAAGAGAAACCCATTTGATCCAGTGAATCCCTTTATTTTCGTGATCCCCCGACCACCAAAACCGACTGAGGATGGAGTCAATTTTTTTACATATATGAAGGGGAAAGAGAAAGATTTGCATATGGTATGTTAAAAGGGAAGAGATGACTGATTTAATGAGTATAGCTCTTCCCGCTTTATTGAGGAGAAGGCCCTTCCAACCAGGACAATGTTGTTGGATCCTAGCGACTAAGATTTGAAAAAAAGTAGATCGATGTTGTACAACATCTAAGGAGGTTCGTAGGTATGTCCCCATGACTAGGTGAATATGTATTTCTAAGGTACTTGAGAAGAAATCCGCTAAAATGGGAAAGGTATTGGGACTAAGGAATAAGGCTCGTTTTTGAAGATTTATTTGTTGCCCCGAGTCGGTAACATAAGAGGTAAGGAGCAATTTGAGCAGTTCGCAGCAAAGCGGTGTAACTTGGAAGAAAAGAATGAAGTCGTCAGCAAAGAGAATATGATTTACCAGCGGAGATCTTGGCAAGATATGGAGCCCAATGATGCCTTCATAATGCTGAGCTCGGAGTAGAAGTTGGGAAAGGACTTCAGTGCAAAGAATAAACAGGAAAGGCGATAGGGGATCTCCCTGTCGCAGACCACATGTAGGGTTAAAATAGTCTGTCGGGGAGCCTTCTATGAGGATGGAAAATGAGACCGTCGTGACACACTGCATGAGTAACCTTATCCATTTACAGGAAAAGCCATATTGCTTGAGAACAGCAGCAAGAAAGTCCCAACGGAGACGGTCAAAAGCTTTACTCATATCCATTTTGAGAGATCCGATGCCCCGGGCACCATGTTTTTTTAGACGGATATAATTAGATAATTCTTGAGCAATCAGAATACCATATGATATGTGTCGTCCTTTAGTGAAGGCATTCTGATATGGTGATAGCAGGGATGGAATGATATTTTTGAGTCGGTTGCATAGGACCTTGGCAATGATTTTATGTGTAATACCGTGTTGCTGCTAAAAATATGCTCCGCGTACTTTGCGGAACTCGAGCCTGGACCGATGACCTGCAAGACAGAAAACGAGTGACCGCCGGGTGGGGTTCCCGGCAGAGAACTCTCTGATGCTTAAGTCAGAGCGCAGCTACAGGATAATAACTCTGAAAAAGCATGAAAGACACAATGTGTATCTGTGTGTGTAGTTGTCCCATACCTGGGGGGTAGACCCCTTTATATAGCTGTAGGAGGAGAGTCCTAGTAGGACTAGGCTGTTGACTAATCCAATCAGGATCGTGTTAGGATCCTCGAGGATCACGTCACAATCTTTAAAGACTCTTTTTAGAATCCTGATAAGATAATCATAAATCTCCCAGTTTGACTAGGATTCGCCGGGTGTTCCCCAATTATTGGGAGTTATATTTGAGCTATATCATAAGCCCCCCACTTCCTTAGCTAAAATGTTTGGCTGAGGAAGTTTATACCTGGTGTCTCAAGACACGCGTCAGATTTGTAAGTGATTCTCATCCACTTGTAGGGGTAACAATATTTCTCTCCTCCATGTGCTCCGACCTAAGCGGGAGCTTAAGCCTTGGAACTTTGCCCAAGTAGAGTGCTAGAATCCTAGCTCTCGAGAGCCAAGTCTTAGAGTGTCGCCCGAACAGGCTATTCAGAATCATCTTTCGGAAGACGAATCATGAAATTTCAAGATCCTTTAGAGGCTGTGCCCCATAGTAGCCTAACACAAAGCTGTGCATGCAAGTTGTTGCATGTGCTAAGTGTTTGAATGTCCCCTCGAGGGGTCACCTCTCCTTTGAAGGGTGTTCATTTTGGGCAAGTGTGTGTTCTTGAGCTCGAGCCGACCACATCATGCTTGCGTTTTACTTTGTCGCGAACTCTTATCATCAGCTAAGAGATGGCAAAGAAGCCTCGCACTCACGCTTGGCTGGGTTTCGAATTGACAAAGAATGGTGGGGGGATGAAGTCCCATAGTCCTTTGCCGTTTCACGGGTTAGAACTGTAGCTAAACCGTTCGGATAGAACTCGAGCTCTATCCTGTTGCCCTTGAGGGTGTTTGTCCCTCGAGGGACCACCCTTGAGGTTTGACGGAACTTAAAGTCCTCATCATACGTGCCCTCGGGGGCAGACAGAGCGCAAAGCTCATGAATATACCCTCGAGAGTTTGACGGAACTTTAGAGTTCTCATCATACGGGCCCTCGGGGGCAGATGGAACCCTCGAGGGTTTGACGGAACTTAGAAGAGTTCTCATCATACGGGCCCTCGAGGGCGGATGGAGCGCAAAGCTCATGAATATAGCCTCGAGGGTTTGACGGAACTTAGAGTTCTCATCATACGGGCCCTCGAGGGCGGATGGAGCGCAAAGCTCGTGAACATACCCTCGAGGGTTTGACGGAACTTAAGAGTTCTCATCATACGGGCCCTCGAGGGCGGATCACCCCTCGGGGTCGGATAGAGCTCGGAGCTCATGCAAATACCCTCGAGGGTTTGACGGAACTTAAGAGTTCTCGTCGTACACGCCCTCGGGGGCGGATGGAGCTCGGAGCTCATGAATATACCCTCGGGGGTTTGACGGAACTTAAGAGTTTTCGTCGTATGCGCCCTCAGGGGCGGATGGAGCTCGGAGCTCATGCAGATACCCTCGAGGGTTTGACGGAACTTAAGAGTTCTCGTCGTACGCGCCCTTGGGGGCGAATGGAGCGCGGAGCTCATGTAAATACCCTCGGGGGTTTGACGGAACTTAAGAGCTCTCGTCGTACGCGCCCTCGGGGGCGGATGGAGCTCGGAGCTCATGCAGATACCCTCGCAGGTTTGACGGAACTTAAGAGTTCTCGTTGTACGCGCCCTCGGGGGCGGATGGAGCGCGGAGCTCATGCAAATACCCTCGGGGGTTTGACGGAACTCTCGTCGTACGCGCCCTTGGGGGCGAATGGATCGCGGAGCTCATGCAAATACCCTCGGAGGTTTGATGGAACTTAAGAGTTCTCGTCGTACGCGCCCTCGGGGGCGGATGGAGCGCGGAGCTCATGCAAATACCCTCGGGGGTTTGACGGAACTTAAGAGCTCTCGTCGTACGCGCCCTCGGGGGCGGATGAAGCGCGAAGCTCATAAAAATACCCTCGAGGGTTTCGATCGAAGCAACGAGTACTTGTGGTTGCGGCGTTGAATAAGAAGACGCGGGGCATTAAGCCGGTAATATGACTGCTACTATGAAGCCCCCCTGTCTGAGAAGGCACAGGGCATTAGGCTCGTAATATTGCTGACATCATAAGATATGAAACTCCCCACCTTTGAGAAGGCGTAGATATATAAGGACATATTTTCGGCTTATATGTAGGGCCCAATCGCAAGAAGACCAGATGCGTTGGTAGCATGCGCTGGTGTGAACGTTTGACCGTTCATAGTCGGTCACTGTATGACCGAATAGATCATAAGATAATAAGAAATGTCGAGTTGACAATGTGGTGTAGCAGAAACCCTAGGCATGACTTCCAGTTGCAGGGTGCTGTGAATTTGTTCCTCGCTTTATGAAGCGGTTTATACGTCACCGTTTAATGCTTGTGGGCGTAGTTTAAGCCCATGTGGGTCTAAAATAGTAATATGCATAATTAAGGGGTGAGTGCATAATTCTTTTAAAAAGGAAAGATTCCACTTGACTCTTTTTCCACTTGACCAAAGGGCAGCCACCCTTGGAGGCAGATCGGACCATTAATCAGAAAATTAGGATGTGGTTGTTCAGTCTTGAGGTCAATCGGCTAGGCCACGCAGGTCCCACGGATGGCGCCAATCTGTTGCTGCTAAAAATATGCTCCGCGTACTTTGCGGAACCCGAGCCTGGACCGATGACCTGCAATACAGAAAACGAGTGACCGCCGGGTGGGGTTCCCGGCAGAGAACTCTCCGATGCTTAAGTCAGAGCGCAGCTACAGGATAATAACTCTGAAAAAGCATGAAAGACACAATGTGTATCTGTGTGTGTAGTTGTCCCATACCTGGGGGATAGACCCCTTTATATAGCTGTAGGAGGAGAGTCCTAGTAGGACTAGGCTGTTGACTAATCCAATCAGGATCGTGTTAGGATCCTCGAGGATCACGTCACAATCTTTAAAGACTCTTTTTAGAATCCTGATAAGATAATCATAAATCTCCCAGTTTGACTAGGATTCGCCGGGTGTTCCCCAATTATTGGGAGTTATATTTGAGCTATATCATACCGGAGTAATAGATTGAAGAAAGAAGAAAAACATTTGTTAAAAATATATATATATAAATTAATTTATTACCCGCAGGTAATACCCTACCTGCAAGGGTAGGGTACGGATCCTAAAAATGTCTACCCGAAAAAATTCGGGTAAAATATACCCGACCCGCATTTACCTGGACCCGAACGGATTTTACCCGTACCCCATACCCGTTTGCCAGGTCTAGGAGTGAGGGTAGGTTTAGTAAGCATTTTTTAACATGAGGGGATCAAATTGCACATTGCTGGAAGTATAGGATGGCCAACATACAGTTTCCCCATATTTAGATTTTCTTACATGCCTTATGAGGTTAGGTTTTCCATATATTTGAGTATCTCAAGTTTTAATAATTTTAAAATATGCAAAGAAATTCACAAGGAAGTTATGTAATTATTTTGCAAGAAGAAGAAGAGAATGTAGGAAAGGATGATGAGAAATTAGTCGCATAAGTAGTTTCAAATGGATAGATAGAGAAGAGAGATAGATGCGGATAGTGGAGTTTGACTACAGAAAACTATTAGCTTTTAAGTTGATTTATAAATTACCTAAATGACTGTTATCAAGTAATTTTTTGAATAAAGTCAATTATTTTAATAATTGAGTAGAAGGATATAATCTAAAGTTCAAAAAATGTTTCACCAAGGGCATTCTGTTTGGAATCAATTGTTCCAGGAATTGGATTTCGGGTTCAGAATTAAATTTGGAAGAAATGGGAATTGAAATAATAGAAATTCGTAGTTAATGTTAATAAACAGTCCCGTGTTCGGCACGGGATTCTGAGCTAGTAATATATAATAAGCGAAACGAGAAAGACATTGATAACTTCTTTACGCGACACATCATCGCTTCTTTATATGACACGTCATCAGATTAATTATCTTTTATATCAGTAAGTCTTATTTAATTTAAAAACTAACTCTAAACTTTCTAAAATTCTGCCTAATCAATATACTAATCTATTAAGACTTCTTTTTGACAATTATGTCCTTAAAATTTAAAAACTAATTATAATCATTCTCAAACTCAACCTTATCATTATACTAACTTATTAGGACTTAATATTCACTAGGCGTGACATTAACGGCGAGGTGTTTGTGTGGTCTACAGTGATGGTAATGGTGGTTGTGTTATTAGGGCGTCATTAATAGCAGCATTGGTGACAATAGTGATGGTGACAGTAACAATGACGATGGTGGTGGCATGGCTTTAACAATGCTGGTGGTGGTATGACATCTGTGGTAGCAAATGGGAGGGGACGGGCAGTATCTCAGCGATGGTTGCGATGGCGTGGCATCAACAATGGTGGTGGCAGGCTGTTTAGTGATGCTACAGTATTTGAGCATCACTACTGGCAACGTTAGTAACACTAGTGATGGTGCCGACAGCAACGACAAGTGATGAGAACATGGCATGGAAACAATAGCGACGATGGTTGTCTAATTGTGGTGGTGTGGTAACACGGTAGAATGGCAGCTATGGTGATTGTTGTTGTGTGGATGTGATTTTGTGGTGATGACAAAAGAGTGGCGGTGGTGATTGGAGTAGATGTTTAGTAGTGGTAGGTGTGATGGTAGCAATGGTGCTGGCAGTAGCGATGGTGGGGATAATAATGAAACTGGTGTGGTAGCAATAAGGACAACGATCATAATGTTGGTAGGTTCATAAGTCATAGAGGCTAAGAAAATGGTAAAATTAGAAATAATTGTTTTTTGTTCAAGTAAATTCAAATTACATGAAATCAACCATTTCTCCTCGGATTTCAACTATAAAAACAAATCCAATCAAATCCACAAAATGCAATTCTAATTTCAATTTTTAATATTCCAAACGATTAAAAATGAGATTTTGAATCAAATTCTATCAATCTTGTGATTCAAATTTTGGTGATTGTTGGTTTAAGAATAAACGGGCAGTGCTTTCGGTAGTGGTACTTTCTCTTCCAAATTCTGAGGTTATTTCTTTCTTTTTTTGATTGTTTGTTATTTTTAAGTATGGCACTTGTCATGCAAAACAAGAGGCTGGTTGTGACACACACACACACACACACACACACTAGTTACTACGACCCGCGCAATGCGTACACAAAAATAAAGTTAAAAATATGATATTTTTAAATATCAAGCTTGACCTTTAAATTTTATTTTAATTACATTTGTAATAAATTTTAAATTGTGAAAACCTAACACGCCAATATAAGTAGTTATTTACTATTTAAAGTTTTTATTTTGCGTCACTTTTTGTAAAAAAAATTAGAATGCCAAGTGTCGTACTTCTAGATAGATAATTATGTAACACCGAAGTACAACACTACTAAACTTTTTTCAAAACGAGTGTTTCCATTATAAACAATATAGATAGATCAATGGAAACGTAGAAATGTAGATAGATAAAAGAGATAAATATATATGAAACGATAAACAAAACACTACGTCACCTAAAAGAACTTGTGTGTTTTTTTGCAAAAACTAAAATAAAATAAAAATTATGGGTGAAAGAAAGAGAATAAAAATAGAAGAAAAGTCAAAAATGAAAAGCAAGAGTCAAAGCTGAAAAGAAAAGAGCTTTTAGCTTTTATAAGAAAAAAAAGAAGTGATAGGTGGGCTCCCTTCAACTTGTTACTATATGCGTTCATTTGTCGTTAAAAAGTACTCCCTCTGTCCTTAAATATTAGATTGTATTTGACTCGCATGTTTATTGAGGATACGAATCATATTTTATGAGTTTCTCATTCTACTCCAAGACATAAAGAGGAGAAATAATTTGGGCCAGCATAGAGAAAGTGGGTTCATAGAGAATTAAATGTGAAAAGTGAAAATAGAATAAAATAAGTATAAAAAGAAAAAAACTCAAAAAGAAAGTGATCAATTTTTTTGAGAACAACTCAAAAAGAAAATATATTCAATATTTAAAGTCGGAGGAAGTATAATTGAAGCTCACTTATCAATTCAAAAGAAAAATAGAATGTTTTTGTTAGAAGCAGACTTTATTCAATTTCCCTTTTCAGCGACAGAAAGTTACTTGTAAAATTTGTTCATGTTATCTCTCATAATACTGTAACCACAATTGCAAGAATTGATCGCGACGATTACAAGAAAAACGAAATAAAAGGCAAAACAAAGTTCATCGCAAAAGGTTTTCATTTTTCCTTGGCAAAGTTTAAATTTCTTTAAATGAAGGCACATTAAAAACGTCACTCCGACGTATCCCTGGCAGTGCCACACGACGGCAGCGTCTCACCGTCTGAATAATACACTTATATGATCCGCAGCCAAAGTCCATGAACCGGAGTGTAAGGTAGCACCTTTTGAGCTTGACGGGCTGATTAACTTGGCCCAAGTTCCTACTGAAAATCAAACCTTTTCTTTTTCCATAGCCAGTTTCAGCTAAGGCCCAGGTCAGTACATCTAAGTTGCAATGTAAAACCACATTTTTATTTTTTTTATCTCTTGGGACGGGTAAAGAGTATCCTGAAGTCAGTTTTGGCTTTAACCGAAACTAAGTCTTCTTCTCGATTTAAGTTGCAATGTAAAAGCATAGTTTTTTTTTTTGGACGGGTAAGGACTATCCTAATTCAGGTTTGGCCTTAACCAAAATTAAGTCTTCTTTTTTTGGGTTGATTTTAAGGAAGTAATCTCTACATCGGCCTGATACATTTAGAAGAGCACAGTACATGTTAATAGTAATAACTCTATGCTAGCTAAAATCTCGTGTTATACACGGGAAGGAAAGTAGTTCATTTTGAAGTGGAGGAAGGGAGATTATGGGGTTAAATGGTTAGAGTTTATGGGGTTACAGGTTAAATGGTCAGAGTTTATGGGGTTACATGTTAATTTGTGACCATTCAAAATTTAACACCCATTTAACTCGATTTTAAAATTATAAGAATTGAAGAAAATAAAATTAGAATTTTGGGAGGAATATAAGATACCAACCAAATCTAAATACATAGTAACATATACGATATATTCGACTTCTTACTACCTTAATTGTTATGGGGGTTTGCAACTTTTCTTTTGTACCAAAAAAGACTTGGCCACTATATATATTGGAAGGACAAAACGTGCAAAACTGATTGAAAAACCAGACTCCATGTTATATTGTGAAACGTGCAAAACTAGGCCCCCACGTTTACCATATTCATTTTTTATTTTTGCAATGATGATAAAAAAAAAGATTCTTTTTTGTGTAATTTTATCATTTTATGTTTCATTTTGAGTAAAATTACTCAAATAGTGACAAAAAAAACTTAAAACACATCTGATGTGTTTTCAACTTTTTTCAACCAAACTTAACCCACTATAAGAAAAAATAGCTGAATTTTTTTGGTGAAAATGATAAAACTACATGAGCGTATTTTTCAATTGAATATGAAAATCATGAAAATGAAAACGCAAAATGAATATGGTAAACATATCGGCCCTAAAGCTTTACATTTAGACTCCCACTTCTGCAACTCTGAAGGGGCCAAAAGCCCACTAGTATAAAGCAGTTATGCATTCTAAGGTGATGTGAAACCTCCCGTTACTTGATGTGAAACCAAGGATTCTCTACTCATCCAACATTTAGACGCATACAAAACTAATGTTGAGCTCTTTTTCTAAAACTAGTATGGAGCACGTGCCTTGCACGTGAATGTGGTCGAGAGTAATTTTTGAGATAATATTATTAGCTTTTTTGGATCAAATAATATAATTCAATTATGTTCTTATTTCTTTTGTGACTTGTTCTAGAATAAATGTATATTTAATGTTTGTAATTGTGATCAATATTTGGAAATCTTCTTTCCAGGCTTCTGGATTGAAGAAATGTTTGATGTTACTGTTGAAAAAAAAAGTAAATGGAAAAACTTCTAAAAGAATCAATTTATGTCTTTGTTTTTGTAATCTGTTTGATTGGTTTATGGTATACAGTTAAGATTTACATTTTTCATCATTTTATTATAGTTTGGTCTGGTTCCGTGAGCATTTTTTTTTTCTATTCATCACGAGAAGACAAAAATAAAGATTTTTTTTTTAATTAAAAAAAATTCTATTGAATAATAAACAAGAAAGAAGAACTCAAAGCCTTATAAAGACAAAAATTTCCCTTTTCCTTTTTAGTTTAAATAAAGAAGTTTACAAAGAGAGAACTATTGTCTGTTGATTGCGGCATTGAGAGAGGAGGCCAGTTCCTTTTCTCTCTAAACACCAAAAGAGGGAAATGGGGTTTTAGCGAACAATTAATGAGAAACTGTTTGAAACATTATATGTCCAAACCACAACCCAACACTCACAATATAGACAATTACTATGCATGTGTATATAAATCAATTATACATAAAACAATATACATGAATGTTATGATTAATGTACGTTTCTGATTTCAACAATAAGATGCAGTGAATGTACATAAAATCAATAATTTTGTGTTATGAGAGTCACTCGTGATGCAGACAGTATTCTTTCAGCTTTTAGCATGTAGAATGAGAAGATAAAATTTTACTTTTTTATATAATATCATCTTAGCCTTCATTAAAGTGATCTTCTTTTTTGCGCACTGGATCTTCAGCTGCCATTTGATGATTTCCATCATTTTCTTGTGTCGGATAGTATTCTTGAACTTCGTGTGCTATCAGCCTTGCTCGGATTCTATCATTTTCAGCCTTTTTGTCCATCCTAATGATGAAGTTGAATTCTTTCCCTTATATTTTCTCAAGGTTCTTTCCATTTTGCGTGTAATTTTTAATGTTATACGTCATTTTTACCTAAATTTTTACAAGGTATATAATTATGAATTTGCGTACCTTATTTGATTGTATAAATTTTGAGACTGGACATCTAATTAAAATTTTAATTGCGTCGAACAATGTTATGAATGCACGTTGAATGTCACCAATTACGACCACTTTCAGCATGTACCTGTTTTTATCAATATCATTGAATCAACAATATTTCTGTTAAAATAAACGAATATTCTTAATTTTCCTAGCTTACCTTGATTCATAAGAATTGAAAGTTCACATTTCTCATTCTTACAAGCCCGTCCTTTTTCTGTGATCGTAACTTTCTTACAACATCTTTTGCATGCCTACCATGATTCTTCTTTGTTCTCAATAGTCAGTAATCTCACTTTAAAGAGCAGTACAATTTCTGTATAAAGTTGTTGTTAATTTGCGCCGTATTTAAGCCTTTTTTTTTCATTTATGATGCATATTAACCTTGTTCCATTTTTTTTCTGTTTTTGTTTTTTCAACAATTTTTTTGTTTCTTAACTGATTATTCAAGTATTTCAGTTTCTTTGTTTTTTTTTTCAGTTTTACAATTATTTAATTCTTTACTAACCAAAAAATGCAAGAAAAAGAAAATATATCACAGTTCTCATTACCCAATATTTAGAGAACATTTATTATTCAATGTTTATTTCATTTCAACCAAATTAGAAAGGGAGCAATAAAGGAGTTTCTTTGTTTTATTTTTCTTTGTCATGAGACTTTTCATTTCCCAATGTTAGAACATGTTCATCATCCAATGGTCATTTAATTTTAACCAAATTTAAAAATGAGTCATAAATTGAGGGTATGATTGTTATTAGCGTAATTAATGAAAAACATAATCGTCCTGAAATGATTTACAACATTGATACTTTTATAGGTAGTATAGATATAGATAAAGTGTATATTGAACGTTGCCCTATCGTGGTCGACACTCGATAGGATTTTGGTGCCTTCTTACGGCAAGTTGCTACCTAAATAAGCTTCACAACAAGTAGCAAGCCCTGCAAAAATCAGGTGCAAAATTCCAATCATCCATTGAGCCAGCCCAATGGGTCGTTGACGGAGCTAGCAGTTGTTTTTTCTGGGGGGTGAACACTGAACTGTTTAAACCGATTCTAGTCATCTAAACCGATTAAACCAGATTAATTCGATTCGGATCGCTACAAATTCTTAACGGTTCGATTTGACATTTAGCAAACTGACTTTGGTTCAATTCGGTTCACGGTTCAATAATTTGTAACGAATCACAAACCGAACCGACTGATGATGTGTTGGTCTATTTTAAAACTATTTTAAAGTAGTATCCATTGGTTAGTTTCATATGCATGATGCTAAGCAAAGCCCATTAAAGCAAAACTTCAAAAGTTAAGAAACAAGAAATAATGAGAGCACTCATACAAAAGTCCATTGACTAATTCCCCTCGTATATTCACTCATTATTTCTTGTGTATTCAGTGACAAAGACATACTACATTTATTTATTGAATAACACATTCATTAACATGAGCAATTGGATATTACACGTGCAAAGATTACTAAAATAAACTATAACGAATTGACCAAACCCAACCAAACCAAATCGTTCAAATTGACTATGAACCATCCAAACCAATGGTGCTTGGTTTTGTTCAGTTCATAATTTTCTAAATTGAATAGCAACGATTCGGTGTGAGGTTTGACCCCTAAATCGAACTAAACTGAATCGTGCTCATACTAATGGATTTTTCCCACCTCAACATGAGCTCTTTGTTGTTAGTTAGGGTGAATAAACAGTTGTCCAGCATAAGATTGATTTGCTATGGCATGCAAATTTATGGATTCAAAATCTGAAAAACAAAAATCTTTTGTGCAGATAACTATGTTCTTGATTAGAGCGAATAGATTGTTGTCCTAACACATGGGTGGTTCGCTACAGTATGGAACTTTAAGGCTTTAAAGGCTAACAAATTGAAACTTTTGTGCAGTAGTGTTGTCACTTAGGGTAAATTTTTAGGGCTTCATGTTATTAGTCTATAATGCTCTTATGGATCTTCCAAATAAAATTACCTAAAACCATTGGTTTGAACAAAAAATTACTACTATTATTTTTTGTTTCTTTTTGTTTGGAAGGTGAACAAAACGCGGAGTATACTGTTCTGCATTATAAATTGACAAGTCTTTCCTTGGTAGCGGTGGCGGAGCCAAACGTTTTAGATAAAGTAGGCACCAGCATTTTTGGAATAATATGGCTGTCGTCAATTGAATTTTGCATGTGTTTCTAAAATGGTTCTTGAATTAAAAATTTTAGCCACTTTAGTTCTCATACTTGGCCCTTCTTCAAACCATCTCTCTGTCCATACTCCTCGTCCAGAAAGGTCATGTGCTCGTAATTTGGGCACATTGAGATGGGCATTTATGTCCAACCAGGTCAAAAGAACCATTCTGGTCCCTGGAGGAAGATTGAGCACGTGGAGCTCACGTGGCCATACTTTGGCAGGAATAAGAGCTCTGCATCAGGGGAGACCATGGAAAATGGGACAACGATTTGCCACTGTGAAATTTGCCACTGTGGAAAAAGGTGCAAGATTGTAACTTCTTGGACACATGATAACCCTAGAAGGAGATCTTGCAGCTACTGTGAATATGCGGTGAATATTTTTGGACTTTGAATTTAAATTTGTAGAACCTCCATTATAAGATCGCTAATGTTATGAAGAAACTTATCGAGGAATTGTGTGGTTTCTGCGGATCAATGTAGTTTGTGGGTATTTTGCCTGGTTGGATCCACCAATGCGTGTGAGACTGAGTGCTTAATCCCAAGTTTACTGAGATCTGTGAAAAGAGTGGAGGGGCAAACGGCCAAATAGAGGAGGATGGAGAATATAGCTTGGGCACCGGTTGTGATGCTTGAAGTAAATGAGGGTTGTATGGATTGTTTTGAATGATAATTTTGTAAGCGTGATGACAAATTCTAAGAGTAGCGTAAACGAATGAACATGAATATTGTCATTGTTTTGGCTGATGTGCATTATCTTGAATGTGAGCACAAGACACTAGTGGTACAATGGAATGACGATCTGCACAAAAACATAAAAATCTTTTTACAGCAGAATAAAAACATGTAAATGGCAAATCTAAGACATGTATATGGCAAATCTAAAACATCCAAGTCGCAAATCAGTTTACAACATTGAACAAAAATCTGTTTACTCTTGTAATGACAATCCAAGACATGAAAATGACATAAATATTTACAGCATAATATATTCAATTAAAAATGACGAAGTTGTTTACATCATTCAACAGCAGAACAAAGACATGTATATGGCAAATTTAAGGCGTCAAAATAGCAAATCAGCTTACAACATTCAAAAAAATATGTGTTCTCTCTTGTAATGACAATTCAAGACATGAAAATGACAGACCTACTTACAGCAAAATACATTCGTTAATAATGGCAAAGCTTTTTATAATATTCAACATAAATCACATTTACAAATCACGACTCTACAATTGAGCCAAACAAAAGAATTGCTAGAGAGTCCTTCTACCATGCACAAACATGTGCACCCCACACGTATGTATATATCACTTTACAATTGAAGTCCCACAAAAAATGGCATGTGCTTTGTTTTGTTTACGCTCTCAAGACCACCAAATATCATCCCATTACTAGTAACACAACGATAAAAATCTAGATCGTATCGTATTATAAAAGAAATGACTTTTAATTCAAGGGTGAAGGTGGGTAAACATTTCCACTGTGTTCCCTTTTTCTTCCGCCACCGCTTGACGGTGATCAACATGCTAGAAGTTGGCAACCTAACAAGTACCGTAGGATTTGGGCAACTTTAGGCCCCATGGAAATTGAAATGAGTATGGCTCTATTCCCCCTTTTCTTTTGTAACTATTTGTTGGTTAAAAGCTTAGCATTTATTGCAACTTTCCATTGGACGAGAAAGTGGGAGAAGTATCAGTCATGGTGGGTAGGAAAACAGCCTTACCTAAAATCCGTTACATCAAATAGACCCAGAGAAAGCTACGTAAGTCAAACTTTCCAAGCTTCCAATCCAGCCATTAGATTTCAACTCTTATTATTAACCACATGTATATTAAAGCAGCAGTCGATTTCAAAGTCGTAATAGCTTTGTGACATCTTAAATTTTGTTCCTCAAATTTTTTTATGACAATCAAAATGCTGAGTGAAGTAGTTGAAGACTTGTTTTTCTGGCCAAAGAATGGGATTAGGATTGCCTGCTGTAACTCAAGGTTATAGCAGGCTGCTGTGATCCCAAATGAGAGGGGGAAGAGAGATAGGTTTCTCTCTTCCCCCTCTCTCATTTGGAATCACAGCACCCCTGCTATTAGACCTGGCAAACGGTTCGACCCGCGCGGATATGGGTAAAACCCGATCGGATCCGGGTAAAATTGGGTCGGATAATTTATACCCGGGTTTTTTCGGGTACGAATTTCTGGGAACCGTACCCTACCCTTACGGGTACGGTATTACCCGCGGGTAAATCATTAATTTCTAATTAATTATTTTTTCAAATAAACATAATCTAATTACCTACTAATTACTAATTAGACATATTTTAACCTCCAAAAGTCTAATAATTCATTGTTTATCTATCAAAATTCATTTCACAAAAATAACATCTTTCTGTTGAAGAAAAAACAATCTCAACATCCATCCATCTGGAAAAAAAAACAATATGGGGAAAAAAAATCTGCAGATCGAGAACACACGACAATCATCGTCCATCAATATCCACTGACTGAAACTCTACCCAACAACCGCAAGGCGACGGAGTGACGGTCAACGACAGTGGCGACATATCGGTGGTGACGGGGCCTCGGTGGTGACGGATCGGTGTTGCGGGACCACGGTGGTGACCGATCGGTGGCCACGGGGCCACGGGGTGACTGATTGATGGCCAAGGAGTATTGGTCAGCGATGGTGGCGACCAATCAGTGGTGACAGATCGGTGTTGTGGGGCCACGGTGGTGACCGATCGTTGGCGACGGGGCCACAGGTGTGACTGATTGGTGGCCACGGGGAGACTAAGTGACCGACCGGTGGCGACGAGATGCGGTAGATCTAGTGGGTGACCGACGTGGCGCCGTGGGTGGAGTAGGGTGGTCGTGAGTTTGGCAGATCTGTGAGAGAGAGCGAGAGTTGAGAGAGGGGACCTGTGAGAGAGATATGTGAGGGAGACTTTAGGGGAGGGGCGGCAGAAGCAAGTGAGTGGGGGAGAAAATGAGAGGTTAAAACCCTAGAAATATTATATATAGGCATATAACCGGGTACCCGATAACCGACCCGAATCTACCCGATTTTTACGGGTCGGTTCGGGTACGGGTCCAATTTCTGCGGGTAGTGAAAATGGCTACTCGTACCCGGCATTTTGGACCGGGTATGGTCCGGGTAACAGGTACGGTTAACATTTTGCCAGGTCTACCTGCTATAACCATGGGTTACAGCAGGGGATCCTGATCCCAAAGAATGTGATTTGATCTGGCATATAAGAATGTGGATCAGGAGTTTAGCGACCCGTATTTTTCTAAATAAGTTTCGCCTCGTACTATTTATCATTATCGTGCTTTTTAAGTTTCATGGTGACAAGTCTTGTTTCGAGCCTCTTCGCGCTTTTTTTGGTCTTCTTGTGCTTATTCGTTAACGCAATCTTGTTTCGTCACCTCGTGTTTCTTATAAAATTCTAGAAATAACATTTTGATACTCTTTTCAGATTATTGCAAGTCAATACTGATAGATATGTACATATCTTGTGTACTGTTATTGTACAGTTCGGCTCGGGGATGCGCTAAACTCCGAAAACAATTCCCAAGTCGTCACAATGCAGGTCGCGAATTGTTTTCGGAGTTTAGCGACCTGCATTGTGATAGATTAGCGATCCACATACATATCTTGTTACTGTTATTGTACAGCTCGGCTCGGGGATCCCAGCGTGGATGTAGAAGGCCAGATGCTAGAGTGGTAATAGTTGCTAGGATATAGCATTAGTTTTACTAATTGTCCAAGATATTAAGCTACGATCATGTGGATTGATTGACTAACAATTTTTTTTTTCCGAAGTTGTTTCGCGTGTTCTATTTTATCCAACGGTCCTATAATTATTTAACTTACTCGCTGACCCAGCTCAACCCCCTAATTATTTACCATTCTGGTGATGATTAAATGATTATTTTGGTGAGCTAATGCATGCAAGAATGTGAGTGAGAATTGTAATATAGAATATAGATATGTTTGTAACGTACTCTTAGGATTTGTAATCTGATTGAGATAGTGTTGTGCTTATGTTGGAGGATATTCTATTATTCCATCCGTCCTTAATTAATTGGTCGTGTTTGACTTGTACGCTTATATAGTATATAAGTCATATTTTATGAGTTTTTCATTATACAGAGAGAGAGATGGGGGGGGGGGGAGGGGAGGTCAGGAGAGAGAAACATGGGTTGGTGGAGGATAAAATATGGAGAGAGAAATAGAATAAAAAGGGTTAAAATGGAAAACATGAAAAAATACCTATGAAATCTTTTTTATGGACTGTTTGACAACACTGAACTTTAGGTGCTGAAAACTTAAGCGCTAAATTTGTAAAATTGAAAACTTTAAACGACAAATTTTTATCACTAAAAAATAAGTTAATTTATTTGGTAAGTGGAAAGCATATGTCTGAAAATTGTTCAATATACAAATTTACCCATCTTACCAAAATTATGCATTTACATATGCACTTTATAATTTCCTTTTTCCAAAACTATGTTGATGAGTGGTGGTGGCAGGTGGGATGGAGTAATGACGGTGGTAATGGCGTGGCAAAAAGGTGTCAATGATGACAGTAGTGGTGCGTTAAGTTGTGGTGTTGGTAATCGTGGTGTGACGATAGGTGGCGAGATGGTGGTCATGGTAGTGGTAGTATATGGTGTGGTGGATATTTAGATAGTTTTGACGGATATGGATGTGATGGCGGCGACAATGGTGCGATGGAGGTGGCGGTGTCCTTGTGACGGTGGTGGTGGCAATGGTAGTGATTAGGTTGTGATAATTTGTGGTGGTGTGGTAAAAGGAAATAATGGATGTGGTGGTGGTTGTAGTGTGGTGAAGGCGGTGCTACCTGCAAATTAATTATTGTGGCATTATGATGGTAGTTATTCTTTTTATGTAAAATTTTGTGCAATAACTTTTAACCATCTCACTGATTTGATAAGAGAATGTAAAACATTATTAATTTCTAAATATACTCAACAATACCAAATGATCAAAATTATCGATCCAAAGATTGTCCAGTATATCTTTCAAGTGTACAGCAAGATATATTGATCACGCATTTCCAACTCTCATGACCACAATTTTCTTGGCCAAGCACTCACCCATGCTTAAATTTTTTTTTTTTTTTGTGAAAGGGATAACAATGTATTAAAATCAAACAGTTACAACCATGTTCCGATCTTCTTCCAAATTAAGAAGTAAATTGGACGAAAATGGAACAAAACAAAAAAAGTTGTAAGAAAAGGCCTTTGCTGCAAGGTTATGGGCTGCAAGGTTATGGGCCCTCTAGGAATGTGCGCAGCTGTTCCTGCATCTCCAAAGGTGGGCTGGGACTCATCACTGTAATTCATCACTGTAACTAGCGCTTTCATCTCTGTAATTCCCAAACTTAAACATCGCCACGACGTCAAAAAAAAGTTGATAAGACAGAGTTACGGCTGTATTCGGTACGAAGGTAGTAAGCCGGTGACCCGTGTCCACCCCTCCTCCATCCTTCTCTTATTTTCGTTGGGATTCGGGTTCCGAGAAAACACATATAAACCAGCAACTCTACCTCCAATCCCCACTTCATCGTACGTAACACAGAACTCGTTGTCTCGCCAGTCCCCATTACGGTCCTCCGGTGAAAAATCCCCATGCAGGGTAGGTGAATCCCGTCGATCAGGAACTTCCCCGGTGGGTTTCCGATATTCCTTGAGAGCATGTCGCAGGTTCCATTCAAAGCCTGCGTTGACAAGAATTCGAACGCTGCCGTATGGACGTCGTTGAGGGCCGCCGTCCTGATATTTCTGGTCGCGACGGTCTCGCTCGCGCTCTACTCCGCCGCCGCCGGCCGCCATGCCCGGTGGTGGTTCCGCTGCCCCGAATGCCCCGGCGCCACCGCCCGGAAAGTCGCCCAAATCTGCCACACCCCTGGTTTTCCCGAGGACAACGCCACGTCTTCGCCACCGCCAACCAACATCTCGCACATAGCATTCGGCATCGGCGGCTCCTCCGCCACGTGGCGGCACCGCAGGCGGTACAGCGAGCTCTGGTGGCAGCCGAACACCACACGTGGCTTCGTCTGGATGGACGAGAAACCCGACCCGAACTCCACCCGGTCGGGCAGCTCCAGCTCCCCTCCCTTTAGAGTATCCGAAGACTGGACCCGGTTCAAATACTCTACTTCCGCATCCGCGGTTCGGATTGCCCGGATAGTGCTGGAGCTGTTCCGGGTCGGGTTACCCGACGTGAGGTGGTTCGTTATGGGCGACGACGACACGGTGTTTTTCGTGGACAACTTAGTTACGGTGTTGTCGAGGTACGATCACCGTAGGATGTACTACATTGGTGGGAATTCTGAGAGCGCGGAGCAAGACGAGATGCACTCGTACGACATGGCGTTTGGTGGCGGTGGCTTTGCGGTGAGCTACCCTTTAGCCGCTGAGCTTGCTGAGGTTTTGGACGGTTGCCTTGACAGGTACCACTATTTCTACGGCTCCGATCAGAGGGTGTGGGCCTGCATGAACGAGCTCGGTGTCCCCCTCACTAAAGAACTTGGGTTTCACCAGGTACGCTTTAATTGTTTTCACTAAATATCAATACACACACTTTCATAAATGCGCATCATCGATCTTAAGTCGTACTTCGTCAAATGTACAAAAAAAAATGTTTTTTTTTATGTTTAATTACGGGTTTATCTACGATATGTGACAATCTAGTCGTCTGCACTCTTATGCGTAGTTGCTATAGATTCACCTTCTTATACGCTTAATAATTGTATGATTTAAGAACGGTTTGTTTGACAAGTCAAACGAAGGCAGTAACGAAACATGTTTGAACTTGAATTTTCTAAAAGGTTATGGACTAAGATCGTTTGCTTGCTAACGGGTGCGTGTCATAGAAGCATGCCAATATTGGTGTTGGAGCCTTTCTTTTAGTAAATTTGCAACTGCTGAAGACCAACTTTTGAGAATATAAAGAACGAAGTTTACGACAATAGCATGTAAGATAAGGATCTTAATTGCTGCCGATAGCAGTTACCAGATGCCAGGGAGGGTAAAAGAACAATAGGAAAAGGAAAAAGAAAGACTTGAGCATCAGTACTGCAAACATGATTCTGCTTTTTGGTCGCTTTCTCGCATGATGCTGTCTCCCCTTGATGACTGCTTAGCTCTACAGACTACAGGGCGGCGGACTCGCGTTGTTGCTATGTTATACGTCCACGTAAAGTGTATGGCTGAGTTTGTCGTGACTTTTGTTTCGAAGTTGCGCAAAATTTTCAAGATATAGTGTCTTAACTGTGAACGATGCTGGATGTCCTCCCAATTTGCTTCAAACTCTTTTAAATGCTTGGACCTTGTTGAAATATTTTAGCAGTAGTAAGTCAACGTTATCTCCATATTGAATAGGAAATTAGTGTGAGAAGAACTACAGTTTATAATGATGATTACTCCTTGATAGAACTTATGAATGGAGAACCGTTGCCCAGATATAATAGGAAATCTATGGATGCTAGAAGGAGAATTTCTCTCATGGATATGCACCTTTCCAACTTAGTGGTTCTTGCCTTCTTCACCTACTAATGACCCGTTCCTATTTTTAGGGTAGACAGTTTGTTTCTTTTTGTTGTAATCCTCGGGTGACGACAAATGCGCAGTGACCGCATACCTTTCTGGTGCACAGCCAAAATTGCTGCATTGCATACATCTGAGCGCAAACATCTGTGCGCAATTGGGCATGTGTGGCCGCTCCTTAGTTATTGCATTGCCACGTGTTAGTGAGGAATTTCTGAACGTATTCATCTTCATGTCTTCAACTCGGCCCTAAGGATACGTTGGTCAATGCATAGCTGCCTACCTGAATCCTTGGACCAGGAGAGTAGCCTTGGACATGACCTTGAAAAATATCGTTCCTAAGCTGTAGCCTGCAGGTAATGTAGATGGTATGTACACAGTATAGTAACGGTCAAAGACTCAGAGTAAGCACACACCTCTGATCTTGAGCTCATTGCTTATGGCTAGCCAAGTCTAGATTTGACTGCTTTTGATTTTTTAGCCAAATGACCATGCTGTTTTCCATAACACAAAATTCTACTGTACATCTTTTGTTCACTCGTAAGTTTCTCGTGCCAAGAGGGTTATGATAGGAAAAAGGTTCCCACTTCTAAACCTTTTTTGCATTTTCCTTTTACAAGTTCTCCTTATATAGTAAACATCACTTTTGGCCACTTCTGATCTTTATGGGAGTCCCTTTCTCCTTTCATTGAACACTAGTTTCCACTTTTTACTCACTTAGTGAAAGGACCAAGTGCTGCCTTTTTCTTTGTAGCTCTATATTAGAAATTTAAATAGATACCTTTACTCTCCACTATGAGAAATTGACACGCACTCAGTTGGGGTGTTACCAACAATTGTTGACCTTGTAAATTGGTTCCTATATAGAAAATAGGAGTGGTCAGCATACGTAGAATACGGTTTAACAACAGATGTCCACATATTGAAGGCTACTATGCCATAGGACAACACGATGCCTTGACAGCCTGGGGATTTGAATAGGCGCACTCTCAGGACTCGGGTATGTGACTGAAGTTAATAGAGAAAAACCTTACACCATAGTAGTCTGTAGTATGAGACTCGGTCACTATGTTGTCTTCAGAGGATGGTTGTCTTCAGCGTTTAATCATAATTTTAAAGCTACGTGCAACTTTCGAGTGCTTCGTCATTATGTTATCTTCAGAGGATGGTCATCTTCAGCATTAATCATAATTTTAAGGCTATGTGCCAACTTTTGATTGCTTTGGATGGACTGCCAGTCAAAGACTTAAAAATCATGAGCTGGGTCAACCTAATTCAATGGGCCAGCGATAAACCCATTTTTTTCTGCATCGATACTCTGATAATGCATTTAATTTTGTAGCAAAGTATAATGAACTTGCCCTTTTTCTTAAAGTTATTCTCGCAATAATTTCATATCTAGCTATTCACTACATGACTGCGATTTTCCAGATTGATATTAGAGGTGATCCATATGGCCTTTTAGCGGCACATCCTGTGGCTCCACTTATATCACTTCACCACCTTGACTACGTAAAACCATTGTTTCCAAATCAGACCCAGTTCGAGTCCTTGAACACTTTGATACAAGCATACCGGGTTGATCCAGCGCGAACTTTGCAGCAATGCTTTTGTTACTACCGAGGCCGGAGGCGTAAATGGTCGATTTCCATCTCTTGGGGATATACGGTTCAGATATACCCTAACTTGTTGACAGCTAACGACTTGGAGACGCCATTGCAGACATTTCATACGTGGCGGAGTTGGAGCAAAGGACCTTTTACGTTCAATACCAGACCCCCGAGTCCTGACCCATGTGAACATCCAATTATTTATTACTTGGACTGGGTTCAGGAGGTTGACAACAATGAGACACTGACTAGTTATAAAAGGTATGTGGTTGAGTCAGAAAAGAATTGCAGCAAACCAGACTATCGCCGTGCCGTTGAGAGAGTTGTAGTTTCAGCATTGAAGATGGACCCTGACGAATGGAAAAAGGTATGCAACAAGACAGACTATCTCTCTCTCCCTCTCTTTGTTGTGTGCGTGTTTCGTGGAATTCCTTTTACACGATCAAATTCTGTTTCTTTTTTAGTAATTGGTCTTTTACTGGAAATAAAGATAATACCTTGAAGCCTAGATATTGTACACTATTCCCTCTGTCCCTTTACGAGACCTCTTTCCCTCTCGATATATCCTAAATAAGCTATTGTTCGCTAGAATGGGTGTGCAATCTGAAAGATATGAAGTTTCCAATTTTCAAAACAATGCCCCTTTTAAATGGATGGAACACGAGTACTCTATGAAACTTAATTTTCAGCTCTAGGATTTGGTGCGAGAGCTCGTCAAGAATAGAGCGACATTTAGCTACCTGCCGAAAGTGATTGCAGCCATCAACATATGCACAGCAATGTCCTGTGAGGGACTCTCTCTCTATCAGAAATCATAGTAGCATCTCTAAAATATAAAGGAAACTTTGAGTCTCCATTTATATGTTAAAGCATACAAGACCGTCTTAATCTCAGGATTGCAAATCGATTCATCTGGAAACAAATTGCTTTCAAAAAGATTCGAGTAGTCAAGACCATCGAACCCTTTATGATCAAAAGTCTTTGTGTCATGTTGGTTTTCAATATACTTAAAAAAACCAGTGGATATGGGTATATAGGAAAATGAGCTGTCAGATCATTGACTGGTGAAAGTTTGGCACTTGTGGATTGTGCAGTAGGACTTTGTTAAATTCCATGAACTTAGGGTCCTCGACAATTTTACATATTTTTGATGTGTTTGTGCAGGAACCGCGTAGACAGTGTTGTGAGATTACCAGCTTGAAGCATGGAAGGTTGAAGGCAAAAATTAGAAGCTGCGAGCCTAGGGAGACGGTCACTATTTAGAGGTCAGCCCTCTGGTTCCTGTACAATGTAAATAACTTAGTTTAGAGTAATAAGTAAGAGCAGGCCCCCCTCCCCTCCTCCACCTCCCCGCGCCCCGCAAACCACCCTGAAACAAAAAAAGAAAAAGAAAATAAAAAAAAAGGGAAGAAAGAAATGAACCTCACCCCCTACGTTGAACCATTGTATATGATATTGATTATTACTCTCATGTTTGGTGGAGAGAGTGGAGAGTTTATGGTCATCTATTTCATTTTGAATTTCTCCTGGGCATGTGTGCATATTCTTATTTGGCATTCTTTAGCCACCAACAAGAGGCAGAAAATACTGTCTTATCGAAAAGACTCGTGTTATGGCCGCGTAGAAAGTAATGTCTGTGGAACCAGACATAGAAGATAGCATCAAAAAACTTAAATGCTTCAAGAAAATGTGATCTGTGATGATTTAAACCTTGACTAGAAGCTGCTGTATTGGTAAAGATAGTGAATCCTGAAATGCAAGCGCGGCAACTTGTATGATGGATCGCTTGGTGGAGTTGCTTTATCATTATGGTGCATGACATGGTTGAATTAGGGAATAGTAACTAGGAAAATGCTATATCTGCCTCCCTTTATATGCTTTTTCACGCTCTCTTTTTCGAAAAAAATTACACTTTAATGAAAAGTGTTCACATTTTACCGACAAGCAAAGGGGTGGAACAGCCTTAGAAATTAGAATAACCTCTCCCCAGTAACCATTGATAAGTGTATTCATTAAATGGAGAAAAACAAACTTGCTGACCCAGTGAACATGATGTCTACTGCTAATGGTATTGTCGCTACTGGGATGTTGTCCATACATGCGTGGTTACTGCCTATGTTGTCTATTAGCGGAGATAATTTTTTGTTGTAACTGACATAAAAACAAGGGGATAATTGCAAAAAAACACCCTTGTGGTTTGGGGGTTTTGCAAAATGGCACCTCGAATTACAAAAGTTGCAAAGAGCCTCATGTAGTGCTTATTTTGTTGCAACAGTTAGAAAAATCGTCTAAAGTAACGGCGCGTGCTATTCAACCTATTAAAAAGTGTATTTAGTAAAAATTAATACATCAGAAAGACTAAAATACCCTTTTTATCTCTCCCCGAAAACCCTACTTTCTTCTCCGATCCCACCAAAATCTAACCCTAACCACCACCCAACCAAAACCCTGGTTGCTACCTTCACCACCACTACATGTCTGCCATCATCGCCGTCTGCAACCACCTAGCCTCGTCGCTTCTGGTGCCGTCAGCTCAATTACCGTGCACAGCCAGCGTAAGCTTCTTCATCGTCGGAACATACTTGCGCCGCTAGCCCATCAACCACCACTTGCGCCACCGGCGTGCGCCTATGATGCCGCCAGCCCCGCTATCGTGTGCTGCAGGCGAAAGCCCCTTCATCGCCCCGACACTTGCGCCACTGCAACCAGCCCCAAACACCCACCACGTTCCTACCCCTGTCCACCATTCAAACAAAAAACCCTAGGTCTACAATTTGGAAGTCACAATTTGATTCATCGGAGCAATTAAAATGAAAATCTTGTGAATGATTTCTGATTGATTCAATTTGAAAATGGAAATGGAAATTGATTCAATCTGACGGAATGGACTCTCATGGAAATTCTGATGGAAATGGGGTTGGGTTTCGAGTTTTCCCGATTTATATAAAAGGGCAATTTAGACATATCCAGCATTCTGTTATGGAAATCTTCTGATGCAACATCTTTGTAATTTCATGTGTCTTTTTGTGACCTTAATAATTCGAGGTGCCTTTTTGCAAAACTCCCAAACCACAAGGGTCTTTTTTACAATTATCCCTAAAAACAGGTGCTGCAATATGTAGCCTAGATTTAGAGGCCGTTTGTGATTGATTATGAAAAGCAGATTTCAGCTTAAATCTGAATCAATTTTCAAAATAAGATTTAATCTACTTTAAGCAGAATCAATTTGCTGTTTGGCAAAATTAGTTGTGAACTAGCTTAAAATTACAAAAAGTGTTTAGGTAGAAAGTGATTAAATCAGTTTTGATATGGTAAAATGACCATAAAGGACACTGCATAAATAAAGTTTCTAATATCCATTTAGTGAAGTAATACTAACATAACTTTCATTTGAAAATAACTACAATATACGAATTTTTTTTTATTGAAGAAGCTATTTTCAACCACCTACAAAAGTTGTCACTTCTTATTCTGAATTAAAGGTAGAAGAGCGTACAGAAATGGTGGGGAGGAAGAAGGCGGCTGTTAATAAACTGTTGTGCTCCCTCTCTCTGTTAGCAGAGAAGATAATATAACTCCAGAAGTTAATTAAAAGCCACGTATAATAATTAGTTAAAAGGGTATGAAATGTCTTTTTGTGAAAATAATAGAGATACGATGGTAAATTAAAAGGTCAAACCTGAGTATGAAAAAAGTGATTATTTCATAATTCTCACTTTTCAAGATTATGAATTTAATCAGTTTTTAACTTTTTTAGTCAGATTAAATCTCATAATCTCTTTTTTTCCAAACATTCACAAACCTGATTTAATCTGAATTAAATCAGGTTTGACCATCTGAAAATCAACCCCAAACACCATCTTAATAGTGTGTTGTACACGAGATCGAAACGGTTCCCACCAAAAAAAAAAATTGTTAACACTTTCAGTGATAAATTTTAACAACATCTTTTTAACGTCGTTAAATAAAGTCGCTAAAAAAATTTAAAGACTATTGTTCCCAACCTATTCTGGTCGTACCCAAGGGCCCAATAGGGGTCCCATTTCACGCGAACTCGTTGACATTGTCAACGATCATTTTTTCAACGCATCTAACCGGTCAAAGTGCGCGCGCCCAAGTCACGTGCATTCTTTGCTTCGCACGCCTCACGCGCGACTTAGTCACCAATTATTTTACGTCAACGTGACTCACGCTGGCGCGATCGTCACGTCGAGACCACCCGAACACATTTTCACCAAAAAGGTCGACCGACGATGCAACCGGAGCAACGGGGTCAAGGGGCAAAGGCCTTGGCCAACCCCATGGGGTCAGCCTCGGCCTCCCATGGGGGGTTGGCCTAGGCCTTCCTCCCCCGGTTCTTCACTTTTCGCGCAAAGTCCTTTTCGCACTTTTTTCGCTTCGTACGTTTCGTACGCGACTTTGGCACCTTGTTCATCATGTGGGTACGATTCTTGGTAGCACGCTCCTCGCAACGCAATTTCTGGATTCATCATTGCTCATCAAAACACCTACCGACAGCGCACCCGAAGTTCGCTAAAAGGGGAAGTGGCCTTGGGCTCAAAAAATAGGAGTTGGCCATTTGGCCTTGGCCAGCCCCAGGGGGTCGGCCTCGGCCTTCCCCATGCCTAGGGGGTCGGCCTCGGCCTCCAGGAGGGGTTGGCCTCGGCCATTTTCCCCCGGTGGTTCACCCCTTTCGCTCATACCCCTTTTCGCATTTTTTTCACTTCGTATGCTTCGTACGTAACCTTGGCACCTTATTCGTCACATGGGTACGATTCACGTCGACACGTTCGTCGTAATGCAACTTCTGGATTTGCCATTGCTCATCAAAACACCTACCGTCGGCGCGCCCGTAGTTCACCAAAAGGGGGAGTGGCCTTGGCCTCCCTTCATGGGAGTTGACCATTGGCCTTGGCCACCCCCTAGGGTCGGCCTCGGCCTCCCCAGGGGTGGTGGCCTTGGCCTTCCCCCAATTTTGGCCTATGGCCTCCCCTCCCGCGCACATTTGTTTTCTCGAGTCTTTGCACCTCCGCGATGTTTACGGACGTTCGCACATCAACCTCGCGACGTTCGTCGTGCATCAACCTCGCGACGTCCGTCGTGCATCAACCTCGCGACGTCCGTCGTGCATCAACCTCGCGACGTCCGTCGTGCATCAACCTCGTGACGTCCGTCGTCCGTGACCGCACACCGCTCCCGCGATGCCCATTGCCCAAAGTCGCGCGCTACCGCCGAATGACCCGTCGCCGACAACCGCATACCATAACTCCCAACTTTGTCATTACTACATGTTGCATTCATTATTTTGTTATCACAGGCACACTCAACTCACATCTCGTCTTTGGGACACCCGACGTGCGCCGTCTCCGCGACGTTCGTTGCCGCGCCCGGGCGCCATCCTCATGATACGTGCCCCGACACCAAGTATTGCTCCGCGACGTTCGTCGCCGCGCTCGGGCGCCATCCTCATGATACGTGCCCCGGCACCAAGTATTGCTCCGCGACGTTCGTCGCTGCGCCCGGGCGCCATCCTCATGATACGTGCCCTGGCACCAAGTATTGCTTCGCGACGTTCGTCGCCGCGCCTGCGCGTCATTCTCATGATACGTGCCCCGGCACCAAGTATTGCTCTGCGACGTTCGTCGCCGCGCCCGTGCGCCATCATCATGATACGTGCCCCCGGCACCAAGTATTGCTCCGGGACGTTCGTCGTAGCACTACTTTCATAACACGTGCCCCGGCACCATGTATTGTCTCCGCGACGTTCGTCGCCGTGCCCGGGCGCCATCCTCATGATACGTGCCTCGACACCAAATATTGCTCCACGACGTTCGTCGTCGCACCACTTTCATAACACGTGCCCCAGAATCAAGTATTGTCTCTGCGACGTTTGTCGCCGCGCTCATGCACCACTTCCATGATACGTGCCCCGACACCAAGTATTGATCCGCGACGTTCATCGTCGCACCACTTTCATAACACGTGCTCCGGAACCAAGTATTGTCTCTGCGACGTTTGTCGCCGCGCTCATGCGCCACTTCCATGATACGTGCCCCCGACACCAAGTATTGATCCGCGACGTTCATCGTCGCACCACTTTCATAACACGTGCTCCGGCACCAAGTGTTGTCTCTGCGACGCTCGTCACTGCGCTCATGCGCCACTTCCATGATATGTGCCCACGGCACCAGGTATTGTCTCCGCGACGTTCGTCGCCGCGCCCGTGCGCCATTTTCATAACATGTGCCCCGGCACCAGGTATTGTCTCGTGCTGTAGGCACCGCGCCCATGCGCCACAATCATGTTACATGCTTCCGGGATGGGCTCACAACCTTATAGCCATCGTCGTCTCAATCACAGGGGGGCTTCGGCCCTCGTACCGGGATGGGATCACAACCTTATAGCCATCGCCGTCTCAATCACAGGGGGGCTTCGGCCCTCGTACCGGGATGGGCTCACAACCTTATAGCCATCGCCGTCTCAATCACAGGGGGGCTTCGGCCCTCGCACCGGGATGGGCTCACAACCTTTTAGCCATCGTCGTCACAATCACGGGGGGCTCCTGCACGAGGACCCCTCGCAGCGGGATGGGCTCACAACCTTAAAGCTGTCGCCGTCACAATCACAGGGGGCTCCGGCACGAGGACCCCTCGTAGCGGACTCTGAGCACTGAGCTGCGAGCATGTCCACTCATGTTACTGTTGATCGTCGACACCACCAGGGCAATGACCCACGGGTCACTCCGGGACGGGAGCAGGTCCTCGAAGGGCATCGCGCCTAGTCCGCCTAGCAGTTAGCTACAGGGGCAACCCTCACCGCTGTCAGGTTCTCTGCGTGTCTCTTGACGCACCTCGTGGGATTCAGTAAGGGCTTGGACCGGTGGCTGGAGCAACGGGCTTACTCTGATCATGCTGTCACGGTGTGGTCAGTCTTCTCAGACAGGTAGAGCGACGCTGTGCGAGGCAGGCAACGCGAATTTGGGAACTGACAATCCAACGAAGAACTGGTATTTTGGGCCCCCTGGTGACGTGTCACTCCCAGGGGGCGACATGTGGCACTTTATGACATAAGCATATCGTTTCCTATAAATAGTGGACTTTACAACTCAAAAAAGGACTTCTTCTCCATTCTCACAAAATCACTTTCTCACTCTAGAATTTGAGAGCTCTTGGATTCTAGAGAGAGACACAAAATTGGACATAACTTTGGACCGTGACTTTGGACCGTAACATTGGACTCCGACTCGAACCCTGACTTGGATTGTCGACTGTCGGCCCTGTTTGTCTCAGCCTTGTCTTCGCAGCACTGCTACTCCTCACGGCCTGTCTGGGAAGCCTTGCTCTCTGCCATTACTCCGCCCTCACTGTCTCTCACTTTGCATACTTGGAAGTTGACTCGGACTGCAGTCTTTGTGGCACATTCACGTAGGTATGAACCCACTTTCCTTGGCATCAACTATTAATTGTAACTATATACGAAATTAGAAGATTTTTAAAATTCAAATTGCAGTAAGAATTTATTCATTCACAATCATTTCTCATTGGCACTTGTCACACGCAATGCTTGCAAATAGAAAGAAAGAAAATATTGAACTACGTAAAAAAAGTAAGAGTCACCGGTCTAAAATTTGAAGAGAGTTCAAACATGGCCCCTATAGCATAAGATGTTGCCTCGAAAAAACTATATCATACAATTAAAATGGTGTTGGCACTATAGTATTATTATTATTGTTATTGTAGAGAAAATAGATGAGAAATTGTATGGATGTCATTATTAGTTTCAAAAGTTGTTGTCTAACATCGCGTAGTTTAACAGCTTGGAAGTAGTATGTGCCTTTTGACGGCACGTTGACTTGGCCGTTCATTTTTCAATTTTGATATTTTAACTTTTTCGGTAGTAAGGGTTAAGTATATTTTAATGCCTAAAAAATTCACAAAAAATATCACTTCGGACCGTTGCCACGCCCCCGTGTTGTGACACCCGACCGCGCCCATTGCCCATTGTTGCTTCTCCCGTGTTGCGATGCCTCGTAAGGTCCACGAGCTTAGTAAGGGGTGCACAAGGCAGCTCGAACCGCCTACTCCTCCCATTCATTGTTCAGCACCCTTGGCCACACCCCTGCGCTGCGACGCCCGACCGCGCACCTGCCTCGATCGTTGTGCCCCTGTATCAAAGCCCAAACGTCCCCAGGCTTCAGCCTCGTCATTCAATGATGCTAGCAACTCTTCGGCCAACAAACATAAAAAATTCTTCTAAGTACGAATTTGAGAATATGCATGCCCTACACGTCCCAGTTCGCATATTCGCGCATACCGCATACATGGGGCTTATGTTGTTATCCCATTCTGGCTATGCACGCTTGAACCTCTGTTATTCCAATCTGGCTGACGCGTCTGGCTGTACACATTTGGACCATTGCTATCCCAACCTGGCATGACGCCTAACTCTGCAACACAAGTTGCCGTCTCGAGCGTCGTCTCCACGTCATGTGCCTCAAATAGGATGCTCGACTTCGTGACACTAGTCGCCACCCCCGAGCACCGTTTTTGCATCACGTGCCCCCAACACGACGCCCTGCCCAACTGCGCGACACCAATCGCCACACCCGTGCGCCTTTTCCATGCCACCTTCTCCCGGCACATCATACATCACGACACTCATGCACTACACTACTAACACAATCGCACCCCTCAGCTCTTTGGTACATTACTGCGCCCCCTAGCATTGGTCCATCCTTTCATCACACCATGCACACCTTGCCTTAGTCGTGGAACATGCTTCTACCCACTTCACGGAGTGTGCAGCATCCCGCGGGGATTAGCGACTCCTCCGGGACATTATCTCCGCCATAGAGCTCCAAGTGCTCCGGTATGAAGACTCCCCTTCCACCAGGTAGACGACTCCTCTGGGACACTATCTCGACCCGTGGGGTAGGCGAATCCTCGGGGATACTACCTTGGCGCGCTTTGAGTGCTCCTGCACAAGGACTTACCCACAAGATAAGCGACTCCCCCGGGACACTATATCCTTCAGGGAGCTCTAAGTGCTCCGGCATGAAGACTCCCCTTCCGCTAGGTAGACGACTCTTTTGAGACACTACCTTGGCATGCTTCGAGTGCTCCAACACAAGGACTCACCCGCGGGGATAGGCAACTCCTCATGGACACTCTCTCCGTCAGGGAGCTTTAAGTGCTCCGGCAAAAAGACTCCCCTTCTGCCAGTTAGACGACTCCTCCGAGATGCTATCTCGGTCCATCAGGTACATGATTCTTCCGGACACTATCTTGGCACGCTCCGAGTGCTCCGGCACAAGGACTCACCCTTGGGATAGGCTCGCTTTTTGAGACACTATCTCTGCTAGGGATCTCCAACTCCCCTTTTGCTAGGTAGGCAACTCCTTCGTGAAACTGCCTCGACCCGCTGGTAAGCGATTCTTCCTGGACACTACCTCGGCGTGTCGAGCAGGCGACTCCTTCCGGACACTACCTCAGCCAGTTAGGTAGACGACTCCTCTTGCATGAGGATTCACCCGCGGGATAGGTTCGCTCTTTAAGACACTATCTCCGTTAGGGTATCTGTGTGACTAGTCTACGTGCTCTGGCATTATGGGCTTTTCATCGCACCCCTAAGGACTATGACCCCGGGTCACCCTAAGATAGGAGCAGGTCTCCGGAGGACATTGCGCATAGTTCGCTTGGCAGTTGGGCGTCTAGCCTTCCTCACCGTTGTTAGGTTATTGGCATCTCTCGACGCCTTGTGGGACTCTGCAAAGGGTTTTGGACTGGTGGCTAGATCAAGAGGGCTCTCTAGCGGCCACACCGACGCTATGTGGGCCAGTCTTTCCAGGGCTAAGTGAATATGCGACCAACAGTTAATGGAACGATGGCACCTCTGGGCCCATGTGACATGTCACTCTCGAAAAACGCCACGTGTCGATTAATGGCATCATCATCTCAACCCCTATAAATAGGGGACTTGAGAATTCATCTTGAGGACTTCACATTTTTCGAACTCATTTTCACTTTCTCACTCTAAAATTTCAGAGTTTTATAATTCTAGAGAAAAAAACATATAGGACCCTGACACTGGACCTAAGTATTGGATGGTCACTGTCGTCGAGTATTCACCCAACCCTTATCACCCTCGCAACACCGCCACTACTCAAGCTCTGTCTGGGAAGCCCTTAGTCTCTATCCTTACTCCATCTTTACTATGTCCCACATAAGCACACTTAACATTTGGCTCGCTCTACATTCCTTGTGGCACATCTACGTCGACTGTGAACCCACTTCATTGGCATCAACAATCTATCAATTTATTATCATACATTTTTTATCACTATTTAGTGCGTGTACAGAGCAACGGTGCCATTGAATAAGAAGATGAGAGGGTAAAAGAATGAGAAGTTTGAAGTCAATGGTATGGCGGATTGAGAAAAAGATAGGACAATCACTCTGACGTTTAAAAAAGTTGCCAATAAATTATAAAAAGGACTTTTTTTTTAAAGGATAGAACTACATTAATATCTAAAGAAAATTATAGCAATATGAAGAGTATAACTAAAAAGTTATTACAAACCAAGATAGGACCGAATAATACAAAAATGAGAGAGACAGAAGGCAACTGAATAATACGAATTCCGGATGGTAAGTTGCACAACTTCTTACCAATAAGGTCGATCATCTTCCTTTGTTGCAACTGAGCTAATAAACTATCGAATTATCTTCTGCTACCATATAATCCTAGAGGAACACAAGTTCTTATTGAAGAAGCTAAGGTAGTGTTTGTTGTACTACCAGCGATTGTGCAAACACCCTGGTGTCTTAGGAAGTATGTCTGGATCTTCTGTCGTAAGCCTAAATCAACGGAAATGGGAACTCGAAGTATGTCTAAATTCCCCACCGTAATGCTATATAAATGAAAATAAGAACATTCATAACAATATCGTGTTGTATGCACCAAGTAAAAGCGTTATATAAACAAAGTAGCAAACATATACATAAAAGCTCGTCAACTCCAATAATCAGTGAGAGAAGAAAAAGTGAATCAATTAATATGGATGGTTATATGAGTGAAAGCATGCAATTGTGCCTAAAGGCGCGCCAGTAGGATTGATGTCGCTTGCGCCCGCTCAATAGTTCATGGTATGAAAGGATCAGAGATAATGACCCATTCTTGTGCATAGTCTAAAGTAGCAACTATATATTAACCCCTGCTAACTGTTTGACTTCATTATACAAGGCACCAACATACAGATGAAGGTGAATCTGTAGAGGAAATTTAGAAGGCCACCCCTGCCTCCTACATAAATCTTCATTAGATGAATACACTAACGTTGAATTCAAGTGTACTAGGACCACCAACAAGGAGTTGGTTTAGTGGATCGCAGGATCTCAGGCATACCATTTGGGTTCAAGTCCCTGCATGTTCCTTCTTATTGGGGTAAACTTACGTCATCGACTTTGCATATGCTCCACAAGAAATGTTCCTGGTGTGCTTCGGCCCTGACATGGGAGCGAGAATTGGGGGCTTAGACGTATGTGGTGGTCTTGTGATCCCCGGGACGCAATACTTCCTGTCTGTTGGATCATAGCCTCACGGTCCCGCCATTTATCACACACACACACACACAAAATTAGGGCAGTTTTAAGGAATGACCAGCGTAGTCTATAGGCAAAGTAGGCACCACGGGTGATAAATTCTTGTGGGGCATATTCACATGCCTTTGGATGCTATGCAAAAGGCTAGTGGTAAGAATGACAAGTAGGTCATGTAGAAAGTTGAGGGACAGTTATATCATATGGTTCACATCCAAAGCAACCTAGCTAGCTGCCTCTCCGGTCCACAACCCGAAAGGAAACTTTGTGGGGACAGAAGATGAAGAACAAACTACGCCAAATATTGAGGGTACATTATGGGTAGGTTGTTAGGTACTATTGGGATGCAAAGACAGGCATAGTGAATACAACTCTAACTTACCCTCAAAGTTTACTAAATTAGAATGGAGGATATCCCCACCACTCCTTCAGTGGTTATGAGTGTCCTGACATTCTGAAATTGATTGACTCTCACGCTAAAATTTGGGCCTGGGAGGAGGCAGAGCGGCAGTTGTGAAAACTTTTTTTTTTTTATAACTTTGATGGGAAGTTGCTTTTTTTATTTTCGGATCTTTTTTTTTTTGACAGCTATATACGTATATATGGGACATAACAATCAGCATATATATACATGTAAATATGGTGACAAGCATGTGCGTGTAAATGGCAGTGCGCTCGCGCTTTCGTGAAGAAGCTCTTAACAATCTAACCCAGTAACAACAAGAACCGACATATCTAACATAGTAGAGGGAACAATTCCCATGTCGTCTAGTAGGGTAGCTTTTGACAATTGATCGCTCGAAATAAGCACCATCTCGACAACTAGATATTTGCTTATTTATCATGCTAGGAACCTAAGATTAAAAATCACACAAAATTAGCAAATCTGCTCGTTTTAATTAAACTTGGGATATTGAATGGTGAGTCAAACCAAGAATGCCGGAAATTGCAAGTTTGAGGTAGTCAAGCTAGCGATCGGATGAAGATTTGATGGATAAATTTGAACCAGGTTAATGTTAACAATTAACAGCTATCTGCCCCAAAGCAAAAACCGGTGAAGATTAGGGAAGCCACATGTGTTGGCAGGACCGGAGTCACTGGACCTTACTATGAGATTTTGCCTACGTTCACGTTCAGTTAAGAAGATTCATCTTCGGTATTTTAGTTGTCTTTGTTTAGATAGATACTTTATATCTAGCTATTTTTTTTTTCCAGCAAACTTACGTTGGTGTAAAACCTTGCTATTGAGTGTTATATAATGCCGGAAAGTATAATTTATAAAATTGCATATGGTGGAAAACAAAATTCAAAGATTATGCGCAAAAACAATTTAGATGTGCAAACTTTTTTTTTTTCCAGTGCAAACTCACAAGTTCGAGTCCTAATCTTCAAAAAGATTAGGACTCAAATTTGTTTTTAGCGGCTAATTTGAATCTTTTTATACTTTTTTCCATTTGGACGGTAAGGAATATCCTCCCTTTGGATGATTTCAAGGGTGCATCTCTCCCACCTGTCTGACTCACACATCTGGGTGTTGGCCTCAAAGTTTAACTACAAAAGGTAAAGCAAACCTCCTTAACCACCGGTCAAGCCCTATGGTTAGAAGGCAATACGATTTGACAAAACGGAAGTTGAAATGTAACTCATTTGTTACTTCTTTTGTATACCTTGTACATTACCATTGCAACTTCTTTTCGCCTTGTCTATACTGCTTTCCATATAGCTAGATGCCAAATCTAACTGTGACTTCATTTGGCTAAGTAGATTACTACATTTTTGTATATGGATGAATTAATGAATCCATCAGTAAACCTGAATAAGAGTACTTCACCGGCCTAGATCGGCATACTGCTAATGCTCTCAAATGTAAGAGGCCTCCATAGGGAAAATTGAAGTATCATATGAACTCGGCATTCACTCCATCAACCATAGGTCACATGCAAGTTGTTATGCCTCCCTTTCTCTTTTCTTGCCCAATGCAAGTGCTAGGCTATATCCATGTAGCCCTTCTCAACCTTTAACCACCTTCAGTCAGAATAAAGGCAAGATGTGGTTACAAGTCTATGTTACAGACTAATTTAAGAGTTTGAAAGCACAGTTGCTGCTGCCTTCACAAGCTCTTGTATGTCGATCGGTTGAACACATGGTTCACCACCCTACCTATTGTAAGTGCATTTTATAGGCACCATATTCTTCTCTCTACTATTCATGGTAACCTTAATTTTACCTTCTCAGCAATAAAAATTTTCTTGTATAGTCACCTTACATACTTAGCTGCAAATTTGGCGTTATTATCACCAAAAGTCTAGTGCAGACTCAAAAACAAAAACAAAAAAAGAAAAGAAAAGAAATTGACACTGGCATGTTTTTCTATGAGTATTTTATGACATTTCGTGACGGAAAATACATTTTAAGCGAACTTTGGACTATGAACGTAACCGATATTACAGGTAGTGGGATAGGAGAGTCTACAAATTAAATATGGTAAAAAAAGTTGGATGCAAAAACAAGCTCAAAAGGGAAACGGAAAAAAGGAATATTGAGAGGAAATCTTGAAAAGAGCCCTTTGGTTACTAAATAGCACAAACTTGCAATTCAAGCAAAGATCGATCAGCCTTGTGCAACTGTGGCCCCGAGCTTGCCCTCTCCAATCAAATATCCTAATCCATTGCTGTTTCCTTTTAGACGTGACAGATTCAAATACCAAGATGGGCACGTTTGAAAATCTCTGAGGATGGAATTTCCGGTAATTGGACCCTTAATTATGGACTGGCCAAGCAACATTAATGTGGGGAATGTCTCTCGATTTTCTCCCTCTTTTTCTTCCCCTGCGGCCTCCATAAGTACTAGTTCAACTTCTTCACTCTCGTCATATGTTCTGACTCTCTCTCTCTCTCAAGACACAGCAGAAATGTCAACCGTGGGTGTCGCTTGCATTGTTTCTTTCTTCACTCTTTTGAAGGTGGTTGATGGCCGTGTACCGGGAGTTTACACCGGCGCCGGGCAATGGCAGAGCGCACATGCTACGTTCTATGGTGGGCTTGATGCCTCTGGAACCATGGGTACTCAACTCAAACTGACACATCTCCCTTTGCTACATTTCTTTCATTTCCTTCATCAATACTTGTATATAGTTCCTTGAGTTTGTCTGACCTTATACTTTAAGAATTAATCACATGAAAACCCTAAAGCCTGTTAGGGTATTTTTGTGTGTCTCTTCTTTTAGTATCACTTGTTGCTTTTGACGATATTTTGATTACTGAAACTTGCTCTTAGCAATGACTTATCACGAAACCGCTAAATTTTTTGGTTCTCAAAGTTTCCGCTCTAAATAAAGAAAGAATAATTATGTGTTTCTTGTTGCAAACTTCAGGATTTTAGGGTCAGAATTTCACTACCTTTGTATTGATAGGACTGTTACGTACTGATCAACTCAAGGAAGCACATCATCTATCAACTACTACATATCATGTTCGAGCATGTCATCACTTATTCTGGTTCTGTGATATTGTATGATGAGATGTGAACACTGTCTATCCTTTATTATCAATGTCATTATTTTATTTTTTTTAAAAATCAAGATTTTGATGCAATTTGTTGCTTTACCTTTGGAATTTTTTTAAAAATCTCTCCGCATTCCTTTCTTAATTTAGAGCTATGTTCACACCTCTGTCTACTAGTTATAATCCGGATTAAAGATTTTAATTAACCTGTTTCTTAAAGGCATTCAAACTTGGAAGTGCCAATTTAACATTGAAAATAGCCGAACCCATATGCTTTCAAGCTTTCTACAATCATACACAAATTCTTACCGCAGGAGGAGCTTGTGGGTACAGGAATCTGCACAGCCAAGGCTACGGCGTGAAGACGGCGGCGCTAAGCACGGCCCTTTTCAACAATGGCTTCAGCTGCGGTGCTTGTTTTGAGCTCAAGTGTGTCAACACCCCTCAGTGGTGCATCCGCGGCAGCCCCTCCATTTTCATCACCGCCACCAACTTCTGCCCGCCCAACTATGACTTGCCCAATGACGATGGCGGGTGGTGCAACCCTCCTCGCCCCCACTTCGACCTTTCCATGCCCATTTTCCTCAGAATCGCGAAGTACCGCGCCGGCATTGTTCCCGTCTCTTACCGCCGGTAAGGCATCTGTTACGCTTGCAGTGATCACAGTATAGAAGCCATTTTCAGTCATTTAGATTGGATATTACATGAAGCTAATCAATACAGTTTCATATCAGGTGGCTTTAATGCCAAACCAGTATATAGTTATTAGGGGTGCATATGGGTCAAGTTGTTTCTGTTTCTCTTGATTCGTCATACTATCCATCTCTTTCATACAAGCTTCTGTATATTTACCTTTTTTGCTATATACTTGGATGAATCTCAATTGTATCTGCTACTATAATTTACAGCGTGCCGTGCCGAAGGCGAGGAGGAATGAGGTTCACGATAGCTGGCTTCCGTTACTTCAACTTGGTTCTGATCACAAATGTCGCAGGAGCAGGGGATATTGCGAAGGTGTGGGTTAAAGGTTCCAGGACGGGCTGGATGGCCATGAGCCGCAACTGGGGCCAGAACTGGCAGTCCGACACGGTGCTGGTTGGGCAGTCACTCTCCTTCAGGGTCAGGGGCAGCGACCGTCGCACTTCCACTTCATGGAACATTGTACCGTCTAATTGGCAGTTTGGCCAAACTTTCATGGGAAAGAATTTCAGGGTCTGAATGTGGGAGTTTGAACAATTCATGGCCAGTCTTTTCCTTTTCCTTTTGTCTGCTCCCCCACACCTCTTTCTCCTCAGGAAATTAAGGAAAGTGAGAGAGAAAATGGGAGTGTTTAGGAATGTGCAATGTGTGCTAATGTCAATTGTTGAAACAACAGCAGGAGCTGGAGTGGCTGCATGGTCAGGAGATCGCAGCTATCAAAACATTAAGATTTATTGATGTACTAATGTTAGCTTTTCAAGAATTTGTCTATATTTGGCTTTCGAGTTTCTTAAATATGAAAACTTTATGGATGAGTATTCTACCCAAATGACATTCACGATGCAACATATTATCAATAACTGTTGTTTAAGCCAATAATTTTCTCGTCGCAGACTTGCAACTTCAGATGACTAATTTAAGGCCCCGTTTGACAGAGTTTTTTTTTTCCAGTTTTGTAATCTGCAAAAAATAAGCATGTTTGGCGAACAGTTTTTGTTTTTTCCAGTTTAAAAAACCAGTTTTTAAATGATGACTTTTTTAAAACTCCAAAAATGAGTTTCAGTTTTCAGTTTTGGTTTTTATTTTGAGACAACCACCACCACCACCCTCCCACCGCCGGCAGCCATCGCCCACCGCCACTGTCCACTGCCGGCGACCATCGCTGGCTACTGCTGGCGGCCGACAGCCACAGACGACCGGTGACTATTTTTTTTTACTGGAATTGGTTTTTATTTTTTTGAAAACAGAAAATCAAAACTGAAAGTGTTGTCAAATGGAGCCTGAATCAACACTTCGAGAAAAAAGAACTCTTACAGTGTGTTTGGATGAAGAATTTCAAATTACCTTGTATTTCAAAATCCATTCATTTTGAAATTCATTGATTTACAAATTTATGGAATTACAAATATTGTGTTTGGGCGATTTTGTAGATTGAATATTTCATATGTGAATTTACATTTGAAAATTTGAACCTAGATTATTTAATAGTGTATAGGTACAAACTAATGAGAGAGAACATCTCCTTTTTTTATGGAAGAAGTTATCTAAAATAATGGAGACTCTTTATGTGAAAAGATTTGACAAACAACTAGTCTGGACTAGTTATTTCTAGAAGGAATTTTAGCACACCAAATTTCATTTCCAAATCCCTCCTAGAATTTGGTAAATCCATCTTATCAGTATCTAAACAAGGAATTTTATACCATGTATTTCAAAATCCTCTATGAAAGTGAAATTCCCAATTCAATTGTCTCATCCAAACACAGTCTTAGTAATTGACTTAGTCAATGGAAAAGAGAGAAGTGATAATTTCATATTTCAGTCTCTTGTACTTTACTTGTTTTTTAAATTTGATTCATGTAGTTCAAAATCCTTGAAACATGTCCATACACTATGTTATTAAACCCCTCTCTTAGCTTTTTCTATCCAAAATGATCACGTGATAGGCACGTGGTCATGTTTTCGGGGGTAATTCTGTCCAACTCGTTTTCAACCTATTTTGGAGAAAAGCCCTATACAATTTTCCAAACCCAAATCCAACACATGCAGCCGTGTTTTTGCCCTCTCCACCCATGCGGTCCACTGATCCATTGTTTCAAGCCAACGCTGAACCCACTACTGCTGCGAACCAATGTTGCGACCCCCGACAGGACCCATCGGCAATCCATTTATGTGGTCCACAGATCCGCCGTCTTGAGCCAACACCAAACCTAGCGTGAACTAATGTCATAACGCACTTTGATCCATTTTCGCGATCTACAGATTTGCCGCCTCGAGCAAACGCCGAACCCACCGCTGTCGTGAACCAATTTGCAACCCACCGTGATCCATTTCCACGAGCCTCATGTATGATCAGAGGTGCATTGGTAGGGTTATGGTGATCTTTATGGGCTGAGGTAAGATGATGGGTTGATGGTGGTGGTAGGCGGGGCGATTGGTTGCAGTGTGTATGCGCGCATGCTCGGGCTTGTGCTTATATGCATGTATAGATTGAGATTTGGATGGTTGTTGCATGTTGGTGGAAATTGGTGATTGGATTGGACGAGATTTTAGGGTTTGTGGTGGTTGACGGAGGAGGCAGTAACGATAGCAATGGTGTTGTTGGGTTTATGATTGGACACAAATCAGTTTCCTTGAATGGTTTGGGATTTACAGCAACCTTGCTTTTGATGGTAGTGGCTAGGGTGGCGGGGTTTGGATCATGGTATTTGGCAGTGTCAGCAATTTGGATGGTGGTGGTTGGTTACGTCAACGATTTGGATGGCGTTGGTTTATTACGGTGGTGCTCATTCTTTCTCCCTAAACAATTTTTCTGTCAAGTAGCTGGTCCGGGAGGATGATAAGCTAGACTGGGACCGCCCTGGACCTGACATGTCGCTTGGGAGGAGTAACATGAAGCTCAGAATTAGGGGTGTATTAAATATTCACTACGCCCAAATAAAAAGGGGAATTGATCTATGGTCGATTTCGTAACAAATAAATAAGAATTTATAGTTATACCTCGTAAAAGAAGATATAGGTATGACTTGACAAGAATACCCCCAAAACAGTGACCACGTGCATACTACGTGGTCATTTTGGACGGAAAAAGCTAACAGATGGGCTTAATTGATAACGGAGAATAGTACATGGATCAGTTTCAAGGATTTTGAACTATAGGGACCAAAATTACAACAAAAAAAATGCGTAAAAATACAAGGGACTGAAATTGAATTATCACAAAATAGAAGGAACCTTACTTCTGGCTTGTTAAAATAGAATTTTGGATGAGTTTACACTGACTTTGTTTAAGCAACTCAGTTCGAATATTTAGGCCTTTGTTTTTTGCCAAACAACAATACATTAGGATAATTTACTAGACACAGAAGAACCCTACGGAGAGGAGCCACCACAAAGCCATATGGCAATAACCATCGAGGGATGTTGTCTCAACATGTTAGAAAATTGTATTGGTGTCAGTTGGGTCAAGTATTGATGGGTTTAACCGACCCACCCAAAAGAGTTACTGGCTTTTAACCTGCCCAACCACCTACTTACAAATACAAGGATGGGTTGGTTCAGTAAAAACAAGATTATTTTGGGTTGGGTTTTAAAAGCCATTGAAAGGGAAATAAAACTGGGTAGGTGTTTGGTGGCGATGGCTCGGGTCGTGATGGGTCACAAGGGTCTGGGTAGTAGCAGTAATGTGGTGGTGAGCGGTGGCGAGGACTTGGGTGGCTATGGAAGTGGCCTTGTGATGGGTGGGAAAGGCTTACGTGGGAGTTATGGAACTGATGGGGTGGACTGGATGCTAGTGGATGTTTTTGCTAGTGAACTTGGATATTGATGGATTGTTTGTTGGTGATGTGAAGATTGTGGGTTCGGCTATGGTGGCAACAACAACAATGGGATGGTTGCAATGGCGAATATATGGTGGTCGGTGCGGGTGGTGGTCATGGGGTTGGGTGGGGAGGGAAGGTCTAGGGTCATTGTTGGGATGATTAAATTGAAGAACTGAGGTGAATGAAAAAAAGAGTACATGTAGAGTTATAAAAATGTCCCTAAGCTAAGCAGGTGAAAGATATGTGAACATTTAACGATCCTTAACTTTGCATATACTAATCAAATGGTTTCATTAGTTAAATCAAAAAATTAAATGTCCAAATTGACACAAATCGAAGTTTAAAGTAAAATTCGTCAAAAAGTGTGATAATAGTTGGCATATTTAACTCTATTCAATAATATAAACATGGTACATAGATACTTTCTTTTTAGTGACTTATAAGAATACATAAGATATATTTAAAATGTTACCGTTTGATAATAATGGAGTAATTATGGAGTGTTATAACCTATTCAATATTACATCTAACTTATTTATCAGAAATAATTAGCATATAAAGATTAATTATTAAATTGTCAATTGCGTATTTTTTAAAGAAATTTTTTGACAAAAGGGTGAAAAAAAATATCAATCCTAGCGAAAGAAACCACTTATTTTCTTGGTGATTGAGAAATCAAATTACTTTGCGACATTATGTTAACCAATTTATCAAAAGTTTAGAACTTCACTCTAATTAATAGCCAAACCAAACAAGTTAGTAAACTTAGATTTAAGTTTTATGATCCCTTTGGTAGAAAACATTAAGTAGATGTATTTATTGATAAAAAAAAAAGTTAATGTCATATTTGTGCCCTAAAATATTACTCGAGTACAACTTAAGTATCCAACATTGATAAAGTATCAAACCAGTACCTAAAAACTTATTTTTGAACCAATTGAGTTCGAAGGCTAATAGAAGCTAAAAGTCGTTAAAAAGTACAGTGACATAACTGTTTTTATGAAAAAACATTATAAAGCATATCTACGTGGCCCATCTTTTTCTAGTTGATTGGTACATGTCATTCTAATACCAGGACATGGCTTGAAAATCTGATAAAGAAACACATAGTCAAAGTTACACACAACACAAAGTTACGGCCATCGCACGCCTTCGCCATCATCGCTGCAGCATGTCTTGTCATCTACGCCATTGCGTACCTTCCCTATCTTCCCCATTACCGCCCCCCGCCTTCCCTATTTTTGTCGCCACCCATCTTCATATCATCACCACCGTGCACTTTCCAATCAAAACACTGGTTGTCAATATGGGATAATTGCTAAATATATTTTGGTGGTAATGGTTGGAGATCACAAAGAAAATGCAATCATCATCGCAACCGTGATCCCAATTGGACAAACCATTTATCTCATCTACAATCAAGGCAATTCTTTATAAAATCAATTTTTTGAGCATGAATGATTATACTTGTTTTATGGGTTTCAATTGGTATTCCAATTTTAGTAGTCGATTAAGATTTCATTGGTGGGTAGTTGGAGATTTTGTTGAACGTGAAGGTTGGGTACTTGATTTAAGCTATTTATTATGGTTAATGATGAAGGTGGGGCAGTACACTGGAGATGATCGGCCTGTTGTGATTGTGGCGGTCGTGGGCGTGAAAATCATATGGCTATGGTGGTTGTCAGTTTAAGTTTAGACCATTGGTTGGGTGCAGCTGCAGGACGGAGGCTGTGTGGGAGGGTCGCGGCTGCACAATGGAGGCGACATAGGTGGGTTGTGGCTGGGTCACGGCCGCATGTGTGGGTTTTGGCGCAGAGCGGGAGGAAGGAAACAAGTTGCTCACTAACCTAATAGCACAGGAAATGGGTAGGGCGTTTTTCTATACTAATATTGGGCGCTTGCTCTACTTTCCTCTTGTCAAGAACAAAGACTACTTTATAGCTTTTCCTTTGACCCTTCATTCTTTCTTCGACTATCATTTCAAGCTCTATTAGATAACCTATATCCAGGCGGGCGGGGAAGAGAAAGAGGAGGAGGATAAACTGTCATGTCCTACATTTTTTCTCATAAAGATAGTCATATCCCTTAACGTTTTTAATGCCTTTCGACTCCCTTTAATCTTAAAATTCAATTGGTTAAAGAAAAATATTTTAGGTACCAATTTGGTACTTTTAAAATTCTATGTACTTAAGCTGTATTGGAGTTAGACTGTAAACACAGATTTGGCAGTAACTAAAAAAAAAAAGAGTTAATTACCTCAAAATATCTTTAAATTGTGGTTCAGTTCAATAGTTGATATCTTTATCTTTACATATGAAAACTTGGGGTTATAACCCATTACCAAAAATTCTAATAAAAGAAATTACTTAATTTTAGTAAATACGAAAAATAAATGGAGAACTCACGAAAAGAATGGTTTAAACTAAAAAGAATATAATGAGTCCAAAACATTTCGTCGCTCAAAAGAAAGTGCTGCGACAAAAGCACGCACTTTGGCCGGAAGGACAAAATAGTCATTGGGGGGGCTGATACATTATTTTGGTTGTAGTCTTCGCAGAACTGCGTATTGCTCGATCCATCCGACGAAGGAGAAGAGGAAGAAGAAACAATCCAAAGTGTTCTGCTCGATCCCCTCCAGAGGTACCAATTTCCATCAACTTTTACTGCCCTAGTAATCACACACACAGACACGCTCGTTTAGAATCAAACTTGTCATTTCGTAATTTGGATTTTCTTTCGATCAGTAATTTCGTGATTCCAGTTTAATCTTCTTAGTTTTGTCTGATCAACATCTAACTCCGTAGAGACCGGATTTCCAGCCGTTTTGGTTGCTGAGAAAGCGAATTAAGAGACTTAAATGTAAATTTATAATGTGGTGTTACCTAATTTCCCGCATTCCCTACCTGCTCCATGCACTTTGTGGTCAACAACTGCCACTTCCGCCTGAGCACCGTGCCACTCGCGCTGCAAGCGCTCCGTTGTTACAGTTAAATTGCAGTAACATGAAAACGCTTTGTTTTGAAGCTTATGTTTCATGATGCGTTACGCTGTTTGTGAATGTTCTTTGGAATTGAATAGTAAAAATTGCAGTTACCTGTCTTAATTTCTGGAACACTCTGATAGACCTTGAGGAAGCTACGATAGCTTGCTTTTTCAGTTTAGGTGTCAATAGTCGGAAGTGAGTCAAGTGTTGATTTCTGCTGTGTGATTTGCCACTGACAAATGCGTATGGTTTGGCTATAGATGAAAGAGGGTATAGATGGAACCAAGACTGATAAGTTTTTGAAATCTTCATCTGTCGACTCGCATCCGCTTGTTCTTGACATTGACGACTTTAAGGTAAAGCCTAAACAACTTTATGTCTGTTCAGCAGGTTATTTAAGTCATGAGATGTAGTTGAGTAGTGTTCTTAAAGTGCTCTATATGTGACATATAGGGGGACTTTTCGTTTGACGCGCTGTTTGGAAACTTAGTAAACGAGTTGTTGCCGTCGTATCAAGAAGATGAAACCGATTCATTAGAGGGGCATGGCAACATTGCTGGGGCTGATGCTTTACCAAATGGGAACTCACGAATTCCATCGGATGCCGGTAGAGGGCTCTCGAGCCCTTTATTTCCAGAAGTGGATTCACTATTGTCTTTGTTTAAGAACTCCTGCTCGCAGTTGGTCGACATTCGGAAGCAGGTGCATTCGTAGAACCATTTTGTCGATTATTTTATCTTTGGACCTATCTGTCGGGCTCTTTTTTGTTGAGAACTAATGTTACCTTGGCTAAAGATTGATGGAAGACTCTACGACCTCAAGAAAGAAGTTGGGGCTCAAGATTCTAAGCATCGCAAGACACTTGCCGAGGTTAGTATAGTGCATTTACGCAATCTGTGGGTTTTCTATCTCCTTTTGGTCCTATGCTTTCTCATTGCTTTGCGAATCAACCAGATACTTAGAGCAATCAGTAAATTATAAAAAAAAATGTCGTCAACATCATAAATTTTGACAATTTTGTCAATATGTATAACATCCTAGGGAAATTATTATCTTCAGTAAAGGGGACGTGTTATTATCCCTCAAACTTGACTTTGACTCATCCACTGTTTCTATTGTATTTTAATTTATATGTTAGATGGCACCATTTAGAGTCAAGATGGAGCCATTGGATCATTCAAAGTTGTCTTTCAGTGAGGTCTTTTGATACCTTTCTTCAGATGATTGTCACTTTTTGATTAGTTCATCTTAGATAGTGGCATTATATAATAAATATAATAAAAAGCCAATGGGCCATGTCAGGGTGAGGGACAACCAAACTTCCTTGATTGGGAAGAACCAGTGGGATTCGATAATTTCATTATTTTTCGTATTGCTGAAATTGATATAACTCGTTACGTGAATGTCATTGTGTGGCAGCATCGCACTAATCAGGGGCATTCACAGCCCCGATTAGCAAAGGGCCAGAGCAACTGTTAGTTTCTACTTATAACAAGTTGTCTTGTGTAGAAATGTAATAGGCTGTTTGAAGTTTTTGATGATTCTGAATTTAACAAGTCATGGACATATAATTCTCACTCAGTTTTGATGTGCATTTCCCAGTTGGAAAAAGGAGTAGATGGCTTGTTTGATAGCTTTGCAAGATTGGATTCACGTATTTCTAGCGTTGGGCAAACGGCTGCCAAAATCGGAGATCATCTTCAGGTTGATTTTCCTGATAATTAACTGTGTATTTCTCTGATTGCAGTTTATATGATGCTTTCTCTATAACTGAGGCATTTATTTATTTTTTGTATCTGATGTTGTGTTCTAATTTTTGTGATTTTTTCTTGTCAGAGTGCAGATGCCCAGCGAGACACTGCTAGCCAAACAATAGAGCTCATAAAGGTATTGAATTGAATGCTTTTGATGATTTCCTACGCTTTTATTTATAAAGTGTTTGTTTTGATCCTGCAGTACTTGATGGAGTTTAATGGTAGCCCGGGCGACCTGATGGAACTTTCGGCTCTATTTTCTGATGACAGTCGTGTTGCTGAGGCTGCTTCAATTGCACAGAAATTGCGTAAGATGAATTATTTTCCTTGTCACTTTAACAATTATGTATTTTCTGAGAAAACAGTTTTAAATACCATACCGGAGGAACTACTGGTTTCCTCAGTTAGTGGTATATGCTGGTGCCGTTACCGTTACGGTAGCGGCTTAGAGTCTAGAACGACTATATGTTGATAATTGATATATGTTTATAAGTAAGATATAAAAGCAGCCATAAGTTGCAACAATTTAGGACATAAAATAGCCTTTTCTTTCTCTCCATCTCAAAACTTACAAGAAATTGTATTATTACTTTCTACCTAGAACCTATGCCCCAGAAAATATAGCATTTTGACTTAAAATATCAAAATCGTTAAAAACTGTTGTAACCACATAAGAAAAAAAAGACATGTTAATATAACCAAAAAAAGTAAGTACATAACCTGGTCTCATTTACCCCAAAAACATTGTGTCTTCTATTTTTCTATTTGATAATGACGACCTTATTTTGCCGATAATCATCTGAAGGTCAAAACCAACTCTTCCTCCAACCGCACTCTTTCTCATATGACCTCACTATATTGTACATTCTAACCCTCCTCACAACCACCACCGTTGTCACTTTGATCTAGTTTCTCCATTGTGTGAGTGATAGATTGCAAATCTGGAAGAACACAGCTAGATCTAAATTTGAAAAGACTTGTGATGGTTGGGCTTGGGAAGAAGGGTTCATGGATTACGCCATGACAATGCTTAGTGGTGGCCTCTTAAGCACGGACACCCCTCCTAGGGAGGGGTTTGGTGTCCTAAACGGACGGACACCCCGACACCCTCCGGACACCGCCCGACACGTGTCCGACACCGCCAATCGGTGTCCGAATTTTTTTATTTTTTTTTTAGTTTTCCGACACCGTGTCCGGACACTTCATTGAGTGGTGTCGGACACGGTGATGTGCAGTGTCCGAACGTTTGGGGCTACTTCGGAATTTTTGGAACAAATTTCAGGGGTCGTCGTCTTCTCTCTCACCTCATCTGTCGGCCGTCTTCTTCTCTCTTGTCGCCGTGATGCTGGATCTGTCGCCGATGTTGCCGGATCTGTCGCCGACGTTGCCGGAGCCGAAAGATCTGAAAGTCGTCGATGTTGTCGGAGCCGACAGATCTGAAAGGCGCCGGCGTTGCCGGATACGGAAGCCGACAGATCTGTCCATCGTCGTCGTCGCTGTCGCCGTCACCAGATCTCTCGCCATCGTCGCCGGAGGCCTCCACCGCCGTCGCTTACCCACAGGTCTGCTTCTTCTCTTTGTCTCGGCAGTCGTCTCCTTCCTCTTTTCTTCCTCTTCTCTGTGTCTTCTCTTTCTCGCGACCCACAGATATCTTTCCCTTTTTTTTCCTTCTCCCTTTTTTTCTTTTTCTGTGACTATACTAAAGGACACCAGATATGGCCCTTTATAAATTGCACTATGCCCCTTTATTTGGTACCACCAAATAAATGAATAGAATATGACTTGTATTTATTTAAATTCTTTATTTTAGTAGTTTTTTTATTATTGTTTGTGAAATGTATTTGATATATATATATATATATATATATATATATATATATATATATATATAATAATAAAAATATTAAAAAAATAGCGGTGTTTGCGGTGTCCAAAATTCGATTTTTTGGAAATTGCGGTGTCCGGTGTCCCCGTCGGTGTCCGTGTCCAACTCCGTGTCCGTGTCCGTGCTACCTAGGTGGTGGCGGATCTGAGGAGATAGCGATTGGGAAGGGAAAGGAAAAAGTTGCTCATTACGTTAAGTTAATGGGTTCATGAGCAATGATGGTAGCAGCGGACTCGTGCTTTGAGAAAAGTTTGAACAACCTGGTACAAAGTTGCACATCTCGGCCGAAAAGTTTCCTTAGGTACGAAGAGTTTCGGCTAATACGGCCGGTATTTACTAGTACTTCAACTGGTACGGAATGTTGGGGGTTTCATACAGTAGAAGGCGAAAATGATACGTACCGGCCAGTATACCCAGTACCAGTACAATATTTATAACTATCATTTTCCGTAATTTATTATGTTTTGAGTAGTAGTATATTAATTTGTAGCTTTCAGCCTATGATGCTGATGTTGTGTCCCTTGCTACTTGAATGAGGGAGCAAGAAATAGTTTACAGAAACTTTTCAACACAAAAGATTACGTATCCCACTGTTTAGTTATAATCTCTACATTTTTCTTCCCTGTGTGAGCTAGGCTGCGTTACTACCAAAAATGAAAAAAATTAAAGCTTACGCTGTGCGGATGCAGCATTCTTTTTCTGTCCCATTAGTGAGACCATATCTTCCCTTTTTCTTTTATTAGTTGAATGGAAAATGTCTGTTGCTAAAGCTATTAATCGGTCCATGTAGCCCTTTGCATTCTGTGATCACATTGAAATGAATGCATATCATGCTCTGAAGCACGGACACTCCTCCTAGGGGGAGGTATGGTGTCTTAAACGGACGGACACCCCGACACCCTCCGGACACCGCCCGACACGTGTCGGACACCTCCAATTGGTGTCGGATTTTTTTTTAATTTTCCGACACTGTGTCGGACACTTCATCGAGGAGTGTCGGACACGGGAATGTGCAGTGTCGGACCGTTTGGGGCTACTTTGGAATTTTTTGGAACTAATTTCGGGGGTCAATCGGTAATAAATGTAATATGTGGGGTTTTTTTAACAGAAACAAATTGTGCCCTAAATCCCTAATCTGAAAAAAACACCATCTGCTTCACTCACCTTACGGCCGTCAGCTATCAACCACCTCACGGAAGCCATTCTGAGCCATTATCGACTTGTAGCTGTCGCTGGAGCTGTTCGCCAACGTTCCGAAGCCGACGTTGACAGATCCAGTCGCCGTCGCGAAGACCGAAGCAGCTGCTGCGACTTGCCGTCGCTATCGCCGGAGCTCACTGCATCGTCGCCGGAGGTCCTCGCCGCCGTCGCTGACTCACAGGTCCCTTCCCTCTCTGTTCAAAGTCGTTTGTCTCTCTCTCTTTTTATTTCTCCCTCTGTCAAGACTCAAGAGTCAAGAGTCGTTTTGCAAGAGTATTTTTTTTTTCTCTCCCTCTGTCAAGTCGTTTCAGAGGGAACCTCTCTCTCTCTCTTTGACTTAGTTATTTTGTCAACTTAATTTCAGAATGCAATGCTTGTGTTGTTGTGTTAGTGTATATTTATTATTAGTTTATTACTTAATTTCAGTTATTTCCTTTGTTTCCTATTCGTATGACTTTGTAAGACTTAATTTCTTATGTTATGTACCATGTACTATGTTGGATTTAATGTTTAAGTATGACTTGTATTTGAATTCCTTGTTTTGGTAGTTTTTCATTATTATTTGTTATTTTAGATTATGGAATGTATTTGATATTTTTATATATATATATATATATATATATATATATATAAATAATAAAAATATTAAAAAAATAGCGGTTTCCTGCGGTGTCCAAAATCCATTTTTTTGGAAATTGCGGTGTCCGACACCATGTCCATAAAAAATACGGAAATTATTTTATCTCTAGCTTGGTCTGAAATACACAAATACTCCCATGGGAAACAAAAGTACAACAATTTTTATGTTAAATGTGATCTAAACAAATCACTAAACCAAATCCTTTGGGGCTTCTAAGGTGCACCGTTTTAGGAAAGTGCTTATTTGAAATTTGAGCACAAAGTTACCTATACATTTGTAATATTACTAATCTAGGTAGCTCTGATGGACTTGGAGGTGCCAAAATTAAGTATTTTTGGTTTATCTACCGAGATAAAAATATGGTATTTGTTGAAAACCATTTCTTGTTTCTCCTTTTGTATGCCTGTGTGACACGGGACTTTGGTGCAAGTGCACACACGCTTCCCCACTCATGGGGAGCAGTCTGGTAATAAGTGAGGGGATGCGTTGATGTTATAATGTTGTACGCTAGACGAAATAACTGTTGCAGTTCAGTCGATTAGTCTTGAGGGGATCTCTACCACTGGCAATAAGTTCTGGATTTGGATGATTTAACCTAACCCTTTAGCCCAAAGGAAACAATAGGTAACATCCTCCATGGTTTCCTTTGAAGCTGATCAGCTCAAGCTTTGTAGTGCACTTTAGAAAAGAGTGTTTTCGCAAACTTTCCTACATTGATCTACTTTCACGATCTATGCTATAGAACATGTCAGCAATATTTTGGAAGTTGTAGTAGATACTTTCGTACAAAATTCTGGAGCATTGTGCATAGTTTCTTTTTGCCACCAAGAAAATAGAAGTCTAGAGCAACGTTCCAATAACATTCTTACATCTTTGCTGAGCTTGTGAACCACTCTTAACTTTTTTCTTTCTTTTTTTTAATTTTTTTCCAGGATCATTTGCTGAGGAAGATATTGGTAGACAAGGTGTAGGCATACAATCTGTTGTGGGAAATGCGACTGCTAGCAGAGGTTTGGAAGTTGCGGTTGCTAACCTTCAAGAATACTGCAATGGTATGCTAAGGCAATTATTTGCTGTCAAACTTGTGTGACGTATGTACTAGAAGTACTTAGTTGCGGACAGCTAATTCATGGGCTGTCCTTTTATTTTGTAAATGAAGAGAGCATAGTTTCTTCCAGTTCAAAAGATATCATGCATATTATAAAGAATACTACATACAGATTGCTTGGCGGAGCAATCAATTGAATTTCATTAACAATGAAAGCAAGTCATTTTGTTATTGAAATCTGCAAACTATTAAGGATTTCATCCATGGATTCTCTTATACTCACTCAGAGAGAAGAAGCTGATGCATATGAAAATTTTAGTGCACTTCTTTTTTGGTAAGCAATCTTTCTTAAATAATATAGTTAGGATATATGGGAACAGAGGGTGGGAGTGGTTAGGTAAGAGGCACTTGGAAAGATGAGTTGAATGGACTAGAATATTAGGTTGGCCTTGCTAGCTAGTAATTTTAATTTGTGATATATTTCTTGGGACTTAGGATGTTTCTTTCTTCAAGGAATCACTTCCTTAGATTCAGGTCTTTTTGTTTTTCCTTATATATAACTAGTTCTTCGCTGATTGCTTCTTCTTAATTTCTTTTCTTCTCCTTTAGGATCATCCAGTTCATATCTTTTGCAATTTAAATCTAAACATGACTTGCATAGAATATATCACAAATTGAGGCAATTAGCCATCAAAATCCTCAATGTTTTCCTATTTGATTTTCGAATATCCACTTTCACTTCTCAAATTGGGAAAAATCATGCCATGTGATCAACATAAACTACCTCACATATGTCAACCTAAAGGTTTGGACACTTTTCCTTGCCCATAATCCGAGACTTCTTTTGTAAGTTGATATTACAAGTAAGTTCTTTTGCCGTTCAATGCTTGTCTAGAATTGGAGAACAGGTTGTTGGCTCGGTTTGATGCAGCATCCCAGAGAAGAGAACTGTCTACTATGGCAGAATGTGCCAAAATTTTATCACAGGTGATTAATGTGATCTTTATACGTTCTTATATTTTTAAGATTCACTTATGCTGTCCTGGCATAAGTTTGCAACTTACGAACAAAAACCATGTTGAAGGAACAAGAAAAAAACTGGACCTAATTGTTTAAGGTTGTCTATGGCTTCTATCATCAGTTTTTGCATTAAGTAAGAAATTGTTCACAGTATAAAATGCCATTCAAGGTGACAAAACCCATGTAAAAGCATGTGATAGTAATATACAACATATGGCGCTGTCCAAAAACTCTGCTTGAATTTGTCATGCTCTATGTTACATGGACTCGGTAACTTTTAGAACACAAGACACTGGAAAACGGCAAACCATTCATATATTTTAATTACCTTTTAATGGTGTTTTATGTGACGCACATTGTTTTAAATGAGAACTTGTCTTATCTTAAAGTAATAACAAATGAAAACAAGCACTATAAGATAGTGTTCATAGTGGCATATCCTATGAGATGTGTTGGATACAGATCTCATACCCATGTCCAAGTGTTGAGTGTCCGGCACGGGTACTTTAGGCATTTTGGAAGAGTCCCTGTACCATATGTCATGCTAATATCTTGGCATGTTTGACCTTAGTCAAAGATATGGTGGACTCTCATGATATGATTTTCATCTAAGAAACTCATGTTGGTAAATAAGCAGTGCAATCGTTTCCTTTTAGATGATCTCTTAGTAGTAGATGGTCTGAAATCCACCCTCCATCTCCATTTGTTCATCATTCACACCATGACTTTCGTAGATTGTACCTCTTTGCTTTTGAGTTTCATTTTCTTCTTTTGATGCTCAACTAGTGCTAAGTATGGTGAAGAATGACCTTTCTGTTCGGTCTCAATCTTCTCTAGATGTGTCATCTGGCTAATAAGTTCAGCATTGGACTAAAATAGTTAGGTTGTGGTAGTTTCTCAATCCTTATCTCTGATGTCAAGGAGAATTTCATGTCAGCGCTTCTTGGTGATCTCAGTTGTTGAGTTTGTAAAGATGCATCTTTTAAGTTGCAACCATCCAATGCAGCAGTGTAGAGTAGATGGTCTAAAGTCCTTAGGTTTAACATTATACTTTGTTGTTTTAGATGGGACCTTTTGCCTTTAAGCTTCTATTTTTCTTTTTGATGCTCATCTCTTACAAGAGCTAGCAATGCAATTATATTAACTATTAGAAGTGCTTTCAGATTACGAGATGTTTGTCCAGCTTTACGACTGAATTAATTTTTTTTGATAAATACAAGCTTATTATAAAGAGAGACGCCAAGGGCGGCAACTTAATTACAAAGACGAGACCAGAGCACCCTTGCCACCCAATAAATTCAAACAAAACAAACAACAAACAACCCCAGATTAGATCCACCTCAAATAGCTGACCCTATACTAAAATCATCCAAAAAGGCCAAAATATCATTAGATAATCCCGAGAGTTCCTCCTCATACCGAAAGATGAAGTTCAGAAAAGTTGAATGCATTTGAGACAATGGAGTCTCTAACTCCTTCAAAAGCCCGCAAGTTTCTCTCCCTCCAAATGAACCACATAAGGTGCTAACATCCATCTCTTACATAAAGCCTATGGAAGACTAGCCCCATTCCTGCACCACAAGAAATCACTGACTGACCTCGGCATCACCCACACCATCATAAACAAAGTATAAAGCAAGCACCAAAAACTTCTTGAAATATCACAATGAAGCAATAAATGGTGAACCGATTCCCCATCCTTCTTGCACATAAAATACCAACTAATAATATTCTTACGCCTCTGCTGAAGGTTATCGATCGTTAAAATAGCGTTATGAATAGTGATCCACACAAAAAAGGCCCCTCTAAGAGGAGCACGAGCATGCCCAGCACTCTTCCAAGGAAAACAAGTTATAGATATTTCCCTCACCACAAAATAGAAGGAACAAACTGAGATACTCCATACTTTGCCGGCCTCCACCACAGCAAATCGCCAGATTGGACTGGAAGGTCCGTCTCGGCCAAGACACAACTTCAGAGGAGGTATTTCTTGAAGTCATCCCACCCTTGTATAATAGACTTCCACACACCCAGACCGTAATGTAATCTCGATGGCTGAAAAGACCAGCCATGAATGTCATTTCTAAATCTACAATCAACCACCCTAACGAACCTTCCTGTCTAGAAAATCTCCATAAACCATTTTTGAATATGCATGGTTAAACAATCTCAACTCCTGCAAGCCCAACCCGCCTTCTGCAAACAGAGAAGAAACAGTTTTCCAATTCACCGAGTGATATTTAGAAGTATCTTCATTTCCTTTGCCAATAGAAAATTTCTTCTTAGTTTCTTAAGCCTCTCTAACATTGACAATGGAATGGGAAAGAGAGACAAAATAAGTTGGAAGACTAGAAAGAGTGCTTATAGTAAGAGCCTCCATCCTTTCGAAAGATATTGTCTCTTCTAGCCTGCCAATCTCGAATGAAATCTTGTGACAAAAGGATCCCAAACTGATTTAGAATTCCACTTTGTTACCAGAGGAAGCCCCAAGTACGACGATGGAAAAGAACCTACCTTACTCCCCAAAATGTCTGCCGACACTACTATAACATTATTTGCTTCCCCAGTTCCCCTACAGGCAAGATTTCATATTAACTCAAACTAGTCTTCAACCCAGACACAGCTTCAAAACATGAAAGGATGCCAGTCAAATAATTTGAACCACCTCGGCCCCACAAAAAGGAATTGTATTGTCGGCAAAAAGTAGATGAGAGATAACCTTAAAGACTCCCCCTACTTCGCCCACCACAAAGCCTTCTAGAAAGCCTCAAAACACAGCTTAACTAATCATCTCGCTAAGTGCTTCCGATGACCAGTTAGAATAACAAAGAAGAAAGTGGATCCCTTTGTCTGGTTCTTCTCGAATAAGAGACGAAATCTGCGGGAGAACCATTAATTTTTAACAGTGAAACAGAAAAAAGAAGTGCACGCCTTTATCTAACCCCTCCATTTTTCACCAAATCCCATGTGAGTCAGTATATCCAGTAAAAGTGTCCAGTTAACATGATGATACGCCTTCTCGATGTCTAACTTGTGCACCACCCCTGACTCACCCATTGCCAGCTTAATCCAAAGACAAGTTAGCTATAAACACTGCATCCAGAATATGCCTCCCTCCAACAAAAGTATTTTGTGTACCGAAAATAATTTTGTCCAACACCTTACATAATCAAGTTGACGAGACTTTAGCCAACAATTTATAGGCACTGCCAACCAGGCTAATCGGTCTGAAGTCTCGAAATAATATTCTGCTCCCCTTTTCTTCAGAATTAAAGTGATAAAAGACTTGTTGAGACTGCTTCGAACTTGCCAACTCAAAAAAATCCTGAAAAACTTCCATAACATCCTTTTTTACCACTTGTCACGCTGCCAAATCCTCTTCAACTTCCTATGCAGCTTGCTCTATATTTAGCATTTTGGTGCGTGTTAGAATGTGCTTTTGTGCTCATGTAATGTATAGTTTCGTTTTTAACAGAATGACATGGACCTGCATGAAAGAAATGTAGTGGTGAGCTCTGAGAAGTTATGAAGCCAAATAGAATATACCCATTCTTGGAAAGAATCAGTTAAGGACAGCGGCGAGTTAAAGCAAGGACCAGGAGCTACCAGTAGATTGGGTAAGACAGACATAATGAAGGTTCATGAAAATAAGAGTAGGACAACAAGGAAAGAATATTTCCCTGTCTGTTACAAAGGGTTAGAGAGTTCAAGGAATGGGGAGAATTATTTATGGCCAAAAATTAAGGATCAAAAGATGTAGTAAGGCAAGCTATAGGTAAGGCTTATGAAATTTTATGCCAGAGGTTTGGGTAAAAACAGGTTAAAAGAGGTTCACAAGCTTGCTTCAGAAGCGGTGCTGCGGATACTTGAGCCATATAAAGTGCATTATAAGTGAAGAAGATGAGGTTAAAGAGAGAGGAATCTACTTTGAAAAGTTGTTTGACGGAGAAAGTGAAGAGGCGTTGGGAAAATGTTAGTCACTGCCTGAAAATTTGGGAGGATATCATATCGAATTTTGGTTGGGAGTTGTTTGGAATATGTGTGCCCGGGTTAATTGACTAGATTGTTTAACAACATTCGAAATACTAAGAGAATGCCTAATGACTGAAGGGAAAGCGCATTGAGTTCTATGCGTGAAGTTAAAGGAGATAATAAGAGTTACACCAACCACATTGAGGTTAATTTTATTGGTCAGAGGGCAGTTGAGCTTAGAAATGTGACAAAAATATCTGAGATCAACTGCAGAATACATGGTTTATTGAGATATTAAGAGAAAAAGAAAGGATCTTCGCATGCTCGTCACAGATTTAAAGGAAAACGAAAAACATATTATTGGGTAGAGAAGAAAGTCTGCATACTAAGGATGTTCATTTAGTTAAATCTATCTACGAAACCAGTAGGTAGTTCAAAAGCTACTCGATGTCCATATGATTGAAGATATGCATGGTTGAGGAACAGGAATCTTTGATACAATTACACTTCACCAATGATCAGTTTCAAGATCCTATTTAGGATAGTTATGCGTGAGCTTTAGTTTAAAATGTTTGGACAAAATTTTGTGGCATTGTTATTTGCAGATAGGTATAAATTGATTGAACTAGCGGAGGGGCTAATGCAAGAGTTGGAGTTATGAGGAATTACTTCAGAGTTAGGGAGCTATAGGACTAATGAAGGGTCATATAGGGTACAACTTCATGAAGACTGGGAGGATAATAGTAATTTCTGATAAGTAGAAGCGGAAGAGCAGTGAAAAGTATATAATTCTATCAAAGAGTGTGAGTTTGGATAGGGTAGTGGAGGAAAATAATCTTGTGAATGGAATCCAACTAGTTTGGGCCACAGGCGCAGTTGAGTGTGTTCCATTGCACATGTATATGCGCTCATATTGACTGTTCGCCTAGGATTTTAGTTGGGCGATGCACCGACTCTAGAGGTACAGTTGAACTTCACATAAATACTTCGCTTATGCGGGGTGTACCATCCTAGTGTGCATAATTCCCCATTTTTATCCAGAATTCACCGGAACTGGTATTCATTGTTTTTACACCAGATAATTGCAGTAATCCATGCCTCCAGATCTCTAACTTTCAGAAGATGTAAGGAGGAAGATGAAATGCTTATACGTGTTTGTACACTATTGCACACACAGACACGCACAAAATATAAATGCAAGCAACACCAAACACATTTTTATTCTGCATAAATATAGAATTTTGTGTTGCAAGTAAAGGAGGTGATCTTTGGGGTTTGATATGGATAATTTTGGATTGGATATACCTTCGCCTCGATGAAACTGAAAAAATCTACCAGAACCTTAGAGACCATGCGAAGTACATATGGTTTCCTACATTTATTTTCCCTCAACCTTTACTTACCAATAAGAAGAACTAAAGTTTTATTCTTGTTTTCGACATATTTTGAGTAAGGTAAGTTTTTAGCCTTCTTTTGTTGTTCTTGTGTATACTTGATAGGAAGAAGTACTGAGCATACTGTCAACTTGTCACTCTAAAGACTGTTTGAATTCGTTCTGTCAAAAATTTAGACAGAACTTGTAAACTACAAAAGTATGTTCCTAGTTTGTACAAGGCTTTTCACCGCCCTCTTTATGATTTTGTTTTGCAACAGTTCAACAGGGGTACAAGCGCCATGCAACATTACGTGGGTTTACGTCCCATGTTTGATGTGGAGGTCATGAATGCGGACACTAGATTGGTTCTTGGTGATCAGGGTTCCCAACCTAGTCCAAGCAATGTTGCTCGTGGACTTTCTTCGTTGTACAAAGAGATCACAGGTTTGAAGGATTTTTTTGGACATGAATCACATGATTAAAGGTGTTCGCTTTTCAGTAAGTTTGATATACTTGATCCAACTGGCTTGCAGATACGGTACGAAAAGAAGCAGCTACGATTATGGCTGTGTTCCCTTCTCCGAATGATGTTATGTCAATTTTGGTTCAGGTATAGCAGTTCTTTTCCCGAGTTTGCAATGCATTCTTACGTTGGTATATATAATGTCTGTATTGGTTGGTTTCACAATGTGAACACTGCTCTGGTGGTGTGCAGCGAGTTTTAGAGGACCGAGTTCCAAAACTTCTCGAAAAACTGTTGGTGAAACCATCACTTGTCAATCCACCTCTAATGCAAGAAGGCGGTCTTCTGTTTGTAAGTGCAGTTATTTAAGTTGCATTTGTTCTTACTATCCTGATGCATTTGACTTATGTATTCACGTAATTTGCATTTGTACGAGACTGCAGTATCTAAGAATGCTAGCAGTGGCATATGAGAAGACACAGGAACTTGCTAGAGACCTACATGGGGTGGGGTGTGGTGACTTGGATGTTGAAGGTACGGAAAGAAATACATTGACAGGGTTCTTTGAGAAGAAGTAACTGAACTTCTATTCTGATGCATTCTTCTTATGTTTAATGTGTAAATATAAATGGAAGGCATTTGCTAGAATTACCAAGTTATATGCAGTACACTTTTGGTGAGGAACATGACATAATATGTGTCTATCTTGGTATCTTACAAGGCATTCGGTTACTGGCATCATGACTGGCCTTCCCTTGGGCATTGCCGAACTAGAAAGTGTACTTTCAGCAATGGAAATATTTTTGCGGATACCATTTGGTAGCTTGGAAATGAAGCTAGTTTAGAGACATTGAAGAAATGCACATGGGAATTGTCTGGAAGTGCTTGGTACATCATTTGATTACTTTGACGTGTAGTTATCCATCTGCAGAGTAGGACAGCGGATGGAATCAGGGATTCAGGATTCAAGTCGTGTAAATGCCAAAAGAATACATTGTTGTTTTTATTTCTTCAAGAAAAGAAGATGCCTAAAATGAAACTTTGAACTTGGAAGTTTGTAGTGAGAAGAATCAAGATTTCTCTTAGAAAAGAGAAGATAGTGGATTACAATGCCGGTTGCATGTTCGAACTAACGGTTTTTAATAATCCGCTGAAATTTGTGTTGTTAGCAGAAGTCTGTGATTTTTGGAATTTAGGTGATGTGCGTATTCATAGAAACCGAAATCGAGTCTTGTTATTTCCCATCAAGGCATATACAAAGTCAACACTTCTTTCTGCTTCCAAATTTTGCTTTAGAATTATTTATCTTGATATGTGCTTCATGTATGCCTTATCTTGATGTCTTGAAAGCGGCTTTTTCTGTTATACAGGCTTAACAGAGTCTCTGTTTCTTGAACATAAAGATATATACATTGAATATGAGCAAGCCTCTCTGAGACAACTCTACAAAGCCAAGGTTTGTGTATGTGAGTGTATGCGTGTCTCTAGATCTTTAAGGGGAAGTATACTATACTCTTGATTTTATGGCACTTGTGTGACATGAATATTGAGAATGGTATTTGCTGCCAATGGCACCAACATATTTTATGCCAAGTGTCTCTACTTTTTCCCTGTAAACTATACTTTTTTCCCGTTCACATAACTTTGGACATGCAGATGGAGGAATTGCGTGCTGAGAATCAGCAATCATCCGAATCTACTGGTTCAATTGGACGCTCAAAAGGAGCTGCAATAACGTCTACTCATCAACAAATATCTGTTACTGTGGTGACTGAGTTTGTGCGTTGGAATGAAGAAGCGATTTCGAGATGCACTTTGTTTTCATCTCAGGTATAGTTTGTTTCTGTCTTTGATATTAAAGTTTATGATGCAAATAAATCCTACCTACTTTAAGCTTCATAATTGGTCATGGAACTCGCTCTTTCTAGAGCTAATGCATTTGTTGGCTATCATAACTAACCTAAAATTCTTTATTTCCTTTCATTTCTTCCTGGAGTTTGCTTGAATTGACTTTTCTTTGCCCTCTGAAATACGGCTTCTTTATCCTTATTTTATTTGGTATAATCACTAATTTTTACCGTTCCTTTAGTAATTGTTTTCAACTTTTGTGCAGCCTGCTACAGTTGCAGCCAATGTTAAAGCTGTATTCACTTGCCTTCTGGATCAAGTAAGTTAGTTAATCTCCCTTTGCATTCTGACATTTTTTGCTGTCCATTTGGCATCCACATGATCCGCGTCATCGGTGTTCATTTTTTCTCTCTCTCTGCTCCCTCCCCTCTCCCTCCTTGTACCTCTTCCTTTCTCCAATTGCAGGTCAGTCAATATATAACAGAAGGACTTGAACGTGCTAGAGACAGCTTGACTGAAGCTGCTGCTTTGAGGGAAAGGTTTGTGCTGGGCACAAGTGTTAGTCGAAGAGTGGCTGCTGCAGCTGCTTCTGCTGTAATTACTTGATCATACACCTTTCTTGTGCATCCTAAATAGTTTACAGTTTGGTCACAAATATATTTTGAGATGAGCTTCTTTGTTGAAGAGAGTAGATCCACCTATAAGCTATGAAAGGTTGATTCAATTTTGTAGGCAGAAGCTGCTGCAGCTGCTGGTGAAAGCAGTTTCAGATCTTTCATGGTGGCTGTACAACGTTGTGGAAGCAGTGTGGCTATTGTTCAGCAAGTATGTTTAGTTGCATCTAGTGCTCTACTGCTCTTAAGTTTCTTATTTAGGCTATGTCAGAGACTATTGAACATAAATTTGGTATTCACTTTTTCCTGCAGTACTTTGCGAACTCTATATCTAGGCTTCTGCTACCTGTTGATGGTGCTCATGCTGCTTCTTGTGAAGAGATGGCAACAGCTATGTCCACTGCAGAGGGTGCTGCCTATAAAGGGCTTCAACAATGCATTGAGACAGTTATGGCTGAGGTATGTGAATAAAGTTTGGCATCTGACGTCGAGGTTCAAGTGCACTAAAGAAGAACAAATAATCTTCGTAAACCTGCTTTTCCGGTTTGAGCTACATGTATGGTGGATACCTCCACATACAATAGTTCGTACTACATCCAACATTCTTCTCTTCTGCACTTCCTTTAGTTATAGTTGTAACACTAAATCTGGTGGAGTGTCCTGGACCTACACATTCCTTTTGTTGATATTAATCTTCTCTCTTATTAAGGATGCTAAAAGTTTTTCCTCCTTATGCAGGTGGAAAGATTGCTCTCAGCAGAACAAAAGGCCACAGATTATCGGTCACCCGATGATGGGATTGCTCCTGATCATCGCCCAACAAATGCCTGCACAAGGTTCATTCAAGTTGTTAAACATTCATAATATATGTGATTTAGTATGGCCACCACTGAAAATCTCTTGAAAGTGAATTAATTGGCAATTCTGTCCACGTTATTTCTCAGACATTTCCATGCTTGTTGTCGTGGCATGTACCGCCCCCCCCAATCGCATTATTATTGCCTTTTTCTTCTGACTTTGCGTATCTCCTGGCCAGGGTTGTGGCGTACCTCTCCCGTGTGCTTGAGGCAGCATTCACGGCACTAGAAGGTCTTAATAAACAAGCCTTCTTGAGTGAATTGGTAAATAAATTTTCTTCTCTGTTTTAACATTTATTGCCTTTAGTGACCATGTCTCATCTGACTGTCCCCTATGTATACTAACCCCCACATGAAGAAAAAAAGGCTAAAAGAAAAAAATGAAGGAAAAGTTGATTAACCTCTTAATGCACTCGTTAATAACAGTGTAATGTCAATTAAAATCAACATGCTTTGCATTATGTTATGATGCTCAATGCCAATGTTTTCGTTGCGTCACTAGTAGTTTTCTCAAGTTTTTGGTGGTTGTGATCCACAAGTGTTTTGCTGGTTGCTTTTGGCATGGAAAATCACGTTTTAGTTGTTTTACCATCTAAAGTTTGGCCAAAAAAGATAAAGCCACCCAACTTTAAATTCAGAATAGGTGAAGGTTGGCCAAAACGATGAGGCCTCTGAACTTTAACTATGTAGGTAATAATGAATGTATGCACCTAGTCATTATACGCACGAACAATGACATGAACAAATAGACATCATATCACCCCATATATGCTGACGCTTTTGCTGGATTTAAGGGCCTAATTGACAGAAGCACAAGTTGGTGGATGTGGGAACAAGGAAGATGAAGTAGAAAATACTTGAGATTGCGAGTTTACACCCATAGATGATTTACAAAGAAAATACTTATAGTTTGTACTTATAGATGACTCTGAATTTCAAATTTGAGCAATGAATGTGCATGTCATTGCAAAAACTGTGTAGAATATAGTCAACAAAATATACACAAAACCTCCGCTTGTAGTTTGTAGCAAGATTCCTGGCTCTTGAACCTTGTTGCAATTTTCTTGCTTATTTTTTGCCACACACTCATGGCACTGGTGAATATGGTCTGCTACATTATACTACACCACGTCACTCGTGTAGTTAGCCAACATTGCCATGTTTTCGACCATACTTGGATTTGACCATTGATTGCTTTGATTTGACATTTTAAACAATTTGAACTGAAATGCAAAGTCACTCTTGAGTGTGTGTGCGCACTAAGACTGTGTGTTCGTTTCACATAATGTTCGCTGCAGTTATAATTGTGTACTGTTTTCATTTATATGTTAAAAGTGACTAGCTACTTTTGTCAATTTAGGGGAACCGCTTGCACAAAGGGCTGCTTAATCATTGGCAGAAGTTCACTTTTAATCCTAGGTACCACGTTTCTCTGATGCTTAACAGCCGTTTTTACTCTACATTTGCATATTTTATATTATTGTTGTGACTTACTTGTCTATACTTCTCTTGGTAGTGGAGGACTGCGCCTTAAGCGTGACATAACCGAGTATGGGGAATTTGTCCGCAGTTTCAATGCTCCTTCAGTAGATGAGAAATTCGAATTATTGGGCATGTAAGTGCAAGGATTTGTTATATATCAGGTTTTTATTTTAGCTTGAATTTTCTTGATTGCTGATTAAATATTTGTCTGCAGCACGGCGAACGTATTTATTGTTGCTCCGGAGAGCCTGTCTACTCTGTTTGAGGGTACGCCAAGTATAAGGAAAGATGCACAAAGGTAATTCTGATTTTAGCGATATTCTATAAAAATATATCGGTAATAGTAGTATCTTTTATTATACTGTGGAAGATTGGGGCTAGCTCTACATTAGGATTAGAGACGATACATGTGCAGATGTGGTTTAGAGGCAGGTAGGATTCAAACTCAGGGGAGTCAAAGAAAACGGTTCACAATACATTCGGTTCATTGGATAAATGGCCTTGTTTTGCATGATATTTGTTCATCTGGCTTTACTTATTCAATTGTTCTCTCCAACCACTAACGGTATGCTACAATGTTTAGTGAATTATAACAAACTTTTCTTTCACTACGGGTGTCAAAGCCTTTACAGACACACCAATGTTTAGTGAATTATAACAAACTTTTCTTTCACTAGGGGTGTCAAAGCCTTTACAGAAACACAAATTGACCTAACAATTTTAAGGGGTTACGGCCCATGTTTACCTCTCTCTTGTCTAATCTCATTCTGTTTATGAGTTAACCTCTGATTTGACTGCAAATTCAGGTTTATTCAGCTTCGAGAGGACTACAAAAGTGCAAAACTTGCAGCCAGACTCAGCTCCTTGTGGACAAGCTCCAGTTAATGCAGGAATTCATGCTAAAATTGAACATTTCTGTTAAAATCCTTTGGAATGAGTACACGATGGATTATAATTGTGGGGAGCTGACACCTAGAGACAAGTCAGGTACAGACCGTTGGCGCTGTTGCGAAGGTCCAGCATGGAAAATGATATGCCTCATTTTTTTATAAATCAAGTGTACAAGCACTCTAGATTTTGGGTACTGCTCGTCGGTGTCGATTATCAGAGGAAAATGCATGTAGATGGGAGTGCAGATTTCTTTTAGGATAGGGACAAGTACTCGGGGGCAGCTGTATAATAGGAAAATGTATGTAGATGTCTATTTTTCCATGTAAACGTATTTATGAAGTGTCATTTTGTTGAAAGTTGTTTGGGGAATTTGAATGCGCCCCATTCTTGTTTTGACTTTCTGTGACCAGAGTTTACTATTTCCTGATCAATTCTTATCGACAAAATGATTATTATTCATGATACCGAATTTGTGGTGAAGAAATCGTTAAGAAATGTATCGTGCATTCAACACCCCCTTGTTATGTTGTAATCTTTACACAGTATTTGAATTCAATTGATAGGATCTTTGCTTCCGAAACTTCTAATCAATTTTTTCATTTCTAAAGTGTAAGTAAAGAGGTGTTAAATCATAATTGGTCAAAAAGTAATCTCCAACGTCATGATCTTTCATAATTATCTATCTCTTTTTCTGTTTATAGTACGGAATTTTAATTAATATGATTTATTTTGGTTCTTTTTTTGACATTTGTTTTCAAATGCAATTGCAAATGTACTTAATATTGACGTTCAAAACCAGATTTGACTTGGGACTCGTCATTTTTCAAAATCTTTTAAGAAGTAAAAGGGGAAGTCAGTGTTTTAATATTTTAAGATTTGTAAACTTTAATCCTGACACCAAACTTAAGTTTGTAAAACTAGACAGTTAATTACTTCTCCAAAGGTGATTTAATCAGGCATATGCCAACCACAGTGTAATTCTTTTAACAGGTTTTGACATCCAGATTTCACTCCCAAACACCCCCTACCAAGGTCTAATAAAGATCTTGCTTTCTGGATTTAATCACAATTGTAACTTTCATTCACAAATTTGGTTCCAAGATCGTGTCCATTTGCAGAGCATATACCAACTTTGCTTAACTGTATGAAAGAAGTCTGCTTGGAAGCATAGAAAATGTGAGATGGAATCAGTAGACAAACACCACCAAAAGCAAGCAGTTCATCTGTGGATACCATCTCTACGGTTGTCTGGCCGCTGCCTGAATTTCCTTAAAAGCCCTACCAAACACGGTCAATGTAACCATGCTTGGGAGGAAATTCGAGTAAAATCAAGCTTTCCATGTATGCACTGTTGCTGCGAAAAGAAGAAAACTGAACTCTCTCCCTTCAATCAACACAACAAATGCAGATAAAATCAACATACATGGGGCTGGGGGGGCTCATATCAAGTGTAAATTTTGGAAAGATCTGTCACTGTGGGGGCGAACCCAGATCGAAAAAAGAGACGAAAACGAAGAAAGCGAGGTTGAATGAGCTTGCAGACGCCAATAAGCCTGCCCTTTTGTGCAAAGGGGGCGGCGGCCATCATGACTCACTCTTAACCTCTGTTTTCTTCGTTTCGTAAGTCCCACTCCAGCCTCTCTCTTTGTAATCACAGCCCACAAAAGTCCCAAGAGCAAAATCAAGAACTAGTAGATGAAACAAAGAGAGTGCGATGAGATGCTAGTTTTCCGGCCAGGGGGGCCAGCGGCTGCTTGGAGCAGTAGCTAATGCCTCACGCAAGTTGGCTATTTATACTGTGTTGAAGGCTTTAGGGTTTCGGATTAGAAAAAGTCGCGATGCATCTGATGGTTCATATACAACATTGGGTTGGTCCTGGTCGAATATATATAAGTATAGAATAACTTCTTATCTCTCCTAGACTTAGAGTTGTCAAACGGCCGGAGGCCCAAGGGCCAGCTCGGTCCAGCCCCAAAAAAAGACGGCCCGTCCCGAACCATGCACACAATGCAGTGTACTTGTCTGCTATGCTGCTTCAAGTATTTTTTCCGACTTCTTCCACAAACAGAAGTGCAATGCAGCAGTTCATTCACGGACAAAATATGGCAGCTACCCCGCTTTGAGAAATCTTCTTCCTACCCTCTATATAGTGATAATCAATCGTCGCTATATGTTTCTAGTGACTTTTATTTAATGACGCTAAAAAAGTGTTGCTAAGAATTATTGCCAAAAGTGTTAGAAAAAAAGTCACTAGAAACATTTAACAACTATTAATTGTCACTATACACGGGGTTGGAGGAAGATTCCTACAACCGGGGTAGGAGCCAAAGATTGTTCATTCACAAAAGGGATGAGAAAAAAAATTAGTGCTACCTGAAGTTGTTGGACATATTTTGTATTATCATGAACTATTGAACCAATTTACATGGTTATCAGTTTTTCTACAAAGTAAAGTTCGTACTCTGTAATGACTACAGAATCTTTTAGAAGTACAGGATGACAACATTGTGGATCAACTGCTATACTAAAACAGGTTAATTTTGGGTTGTTGTATTGGATTGTGCTGCTGTTTCTGTTCTTGGCCTTAAAGGGTTTACTAAAGCTGTTTAGTTTTGGATTCTCCCATTTCATGGTCTTCTGAACAAACTGCACGTAAAGCTTGAGCAGGTCGCTTCAGGACCTGCACAAGGTTTCTCTACTGCAACCTTGGTAGCTACATTTGTTCAGTAAATCACAAAGGAGAAATCGTCTGAGCAGGTTTTTTTTTGGTCGAACGGAAATTATATTACTAAGACAATAAATTACAAATTAAAAGAGCACAAACTATTGTTTGACACTAGAAACACAGTACAACAAAGTACAGCTAAAAAAGCACATGCATAGCCAACATGGCTTTGGAGGAAATCATAAAACATAAGTATTACCATTGTTGAATTTTGAAAATCCATATCGAATGGTAATAAGGTGGAAAAGATGTAACAGGGCATCAGTTCCAGGGGCCGCAGTTTACATTACTGCCACGGTTATCATCGAATCCAACCGAGCTGGAGAGGGATCCCAAGGCCGGATCTGCACCATATGTAAAAGTAGCAGTCATTTCATCATTTACGTTTGTATAAGAAGGTGAAGATAGAGATTTTAGAAGCACAAGCTTGTGATATAGCTACACTTTCATCTTCATGAAATATGATCTTGTAAAAGTAATGAAAACCATAGCAGGAACATGCTTTCTATGTTGGATCACGCAAGTTTGTAGTACAGTAACCTCACCATGACCAAATTATATCTAGAACATAGCATGTATATATGCCTAATATACCACAAGTTGGACAAACAAAGAACCAAAGGGAAAGGAAGAGAAGAACTGTTGTGGTTCTCCACTCGATACGAAAATTTTCTCCTTTTCAACACTGCGATAACAACCGCATTCTTTGTTAACCCTTGCCGATTACATGTGTTTTTGTATCAACAAAGAGCAAGGAGAAGAAAAACTTTAAGGCCGTATAGTGCCAGAATCTGCAACCTTTTAGGAAAACGTATAGTACCTACATACACATTTCTCTGATACCAAACAAAAGTTCAGATAACCACAACACAACATATTCTAAGTTGAACTGACCTATAATACTCAATAAGATTGTCCATGTTAGAATATGAGTATTTGCAGTGACCTGCAAATACTAATATTGATGCTAACAGTTAGCAAACCGAGCAGCACAATTACTAGTTGCATCCACAAAAGTGTACATTTGGAAAGAAGACTTACAAATGTTGATTTATCCTTGCATCTTCTTACGCTTGTGAATCTTCCAATTCCTGATTACGTATCCAATGGTCTCTCTCAAGCTGGCCCTTTGTCCCTTCTTGAAATTCCAAAGTTCAGGAACTGGATACCTCCCGCTTGGGTTATAGTCATTCAGTTCCAGCAATGCATCAGTGACAGCCTTATATACATGCTCGTCCCCTTCATCTCTTAGCCTTCTCAATAGATAATCATTTTCATCTATTGTTTCCTGCAGTTCTCATACTTTACAATCCACACACCAGACAAACATCTAATTTGGTGAAGAATATAAATACGCAACAAGTAAAAAGTCCTTCGGAAATGCTAGATTCTTGTACAAACTCATCATCTAAAACTGGGCTATTAAGAAAAGGCACGAAATCAGAAGCAACGTCATGCCTGTACTCCTTAACAACAAAACACTCTGACTAATTTGCAGCATGGGAAACAATACATTCTACTAAAATAGATATCCCACCCCAATCATATGTAAAAGAGGGTATATCTAAGTTTCTGCAATCCTGGAGCTGTAAATGATCAAAAGCAATATTCCTACTACTAGTCGAAGGCTATATATAATACTTAAATGTTCGATTGTATCACTTAATCCTACTCTTTTTGTAGATTACGGTTTTTTCCCTGGTAATAGGCTGGGGACATCTAGTTTTAAACCAGTAACTACTCTCTCTTCATACTTCCCAGGGCAACTTCGACATAAAGATGGCAAATAACATGTGTGTTTGAATGCGTAAAAGTTACTTGTAAATTCCCATTGATGGTGATTTTCTTGAAGGGTTGCCAACGCTGATCTTTCACATATTCTTCCCATGATGAACAACGCTTAGCAGCTTCTTGCTTCCAGTCTCCACCGGAGTAGTTTTGCAAGCAAAAGTTTTGGAAAGGTTTCTGGTCAACCTCGCCCATTATCTTTATTCCAAGCGATGTACGGTTGCGGTTGTTGAGTATATCTTGCAAACCCTGAATTAAACAAGATATAAGTATTTTACTAACTTATCTTTAGAGGAAGAAAAGGGAATGAATTTTGGTTGGAATGTGATCACGTCTTAAAAATTTTATCATAATTCCGGTGTCTGATAGCACTTTGAGCCCAAATATAAAAACAGAAAAACAGGGTAAGATCTTACGGTTATAGCTTCTTTCCTAGCATCTTGCAGCTCATCGTTGCTGATACGCTCTTTAAGTGTCAGAGTTTGAATAAGGCTGCTTTGGTTCTGAATTTCATATTCTTGATCTTTCACCTTTTGTTCCAACTGCACCATCAAGAGTGAGAAACTAAGTATGTGATGTATGCCTAGGAAAGTTTACAGCTCTGTTAACAGGTAGTCTTTGATGAACAAGACAGTCCTAATATACAATGAATAGGCAGTTGAATGTTGTAAAAGAAAAGCATTGAAGAAAATGAGATTGAGTGCCAAAAGACTGCAATTTCAAGGGAATTGGGATTTAGCTGGCTCATCAATGAGTTAAGCACACGATAATTGCCTCGTAATGGAAACACCAGCTACAATGCCCTATAGGTTGCGTTTGTCATGTATGAGATACTGTAGCTAAATGTGACGCAGAATGTCATACTGTAGCAAGATTGGGCATCTTAGAAGCAATTTCAGTGTACGAGAAGCAATCGTACCTTTTCCCTTTCAGCAGTTGAGTTTGGACTCTCCGACTCAAATATGCATGCATGCTCCTCCAAGTTCTTGACTCGCTGCTCAAATGAGTTCGTTTTAGATTCCATTTCGCGCTCGTTTTCAGCAATCAGATTTTTGTGCTCCAGGTTATGTATGCAATCATGCGCCTTCAATTCCTTGGCTCGCTGTTCCAATTCTTTCTTTAAGGACTCTACTTCATGCTTTAGTTTTTCATTTTCTTCCATTAGATCTGCATGCTTCAGGTTATGAGCATACTCGTTCTCCTTCATTTCCTTGATTCGCTGCTCGAGTTCTTGCTTTTGAGATTCTACTTCATACTTCAGCTTTTCATTCTCATCCATTAGATTTTTGTGCTCCAGATTACAAACATATTCATGCTCCCTCCTTTCTTTGATCGGCTGCTCGAATACTTTTTCCTGAGATTCTAATTCATACTTCAGCTTTTCATTTTCAGTCATTAGCTTTCCCTGGTGCAGTTTATGAACGGATTCATGCTCCCTCAATTCTTTGATTTTCTGCTCGAAAGCTTCCTTTTGTGATTCTACTTCATACTTCAGCTTTTCATTCTCTTGGTTGATGCTTTCAATTTCTGTCGACCTTGAAAGTCTTAAAAAACTAGGGACAAGATGCTTGAAAAGAAAATGTCAAAAAACTTAAAAAGTCTACATGTTTATGCTAATTACATATTCTGGTTTGCATTACATCGATAGAGATTTGGAAGAGAGCGAAAGCTAATAGGCCTGAGCCAGATCTATCGTGACAATCGAACTAGAGTTCCATAATCTGAGTCTAGGAGACCAAAAAAAACCATTAGGTCCCATCGATACATCATTTGAAACGACTATGAAAATTTATTTACCAACTAAGTATAGGTTTCCCACATAAATAAGCCTGCCTATACCCTTAAACAAACCATTGAATCTCTCTGTGCTTCAAAAAGTTAAAAAGAAATTTATGGCCACTTTGAGTTAAACATAAAAATCCATTTTCCGCGTAATACAAATAGCAGGAATCTAATATAAAGCGATTAAATTCATCTAATATTTAATGTACATTATGCTTATTATCGTTGAAGTGTGGCATACCTCCACTATATGCTTTAAGCAGCTTATCTTTCTCCTCTAACTGATGCTCCATATCAAACAGTTTGCCGTTTTTGTAGTCTACCTCCCTTGCAAGCCCAATAATAAGGCTCCTCTGTCTTTGCAAGTCCTCAAAGTTAATATAATCTGCCATCTGAAGGTGCAGTTCAGCTACCTTCTACATCAGTCAATAGAGGGAGTAAATCAGATGAGAGAAACTAAGAAGTATGGATTACAGAACTTGGCACAGACACAACACCAGCATGCAACACAAGAAAGTAATGGGTCAACAGTAAACATGACATGATATAGCCTCTCAAAATTGAAGAATTCCAGCTCTTCTGAAACATGTTCTCACAGTAAATAATGGAGATTTTGGTCACAATGCTCTGGTTTTAAGTTTGGAAAAATTTCTCATGACACCATTTAGTATCTTTTCCTCGGAAATTTTTTGCCAAATGTTCCTAGGAAAAACTTCCCTCAAACCAAGTGGAGCCAAGAAAATTCCCAACTTAGTTGTTTAAAAGGAAAAAAAAATAAAAAATCTCTCTCGAAGCTAATTTGCACAGGATAGCCCTATTGGCACTCTCATTTTCGGTATTGGTAATACTACGTACAGCCAGAGGTTATTGTACTAGATGCACAAATTAACCGTACATAGAGTGCATTAGTAATATAAGAAGCCCCAAAAGAACGATGCATTAGTAAAATAGGAGCGCTCTCGCCAAGAGAGCGATCTGTTTTCATTTTAAGTCAGATGTTACAAAACAGATCTCTGCCAAACAGATTTCATGGTAAATAGTGAGCAGCAAATCATCAACCTAAGATGAATGCCTTGTCCTTTATTGATTTTAAGAATAACACAACCAGTTTTTCCCCCAATCAAAACTCAAAAGGGTCTTTCCAATCTTAAAAAAAAGAACTTCAAGAGGTCTTTGAAGGGTTTCAAGAAGTGGTGAAGATTAATAGAAATTTGGTAGAACTAGGAAATGAATTTTACAATGCCGGTTGAATGGTGAAGTTTATATAAGCACACAAGTTGCCCTTGACTGAGCCGTCAGTTAAATGGATGGTGGTCTTGAAGAGTTGAAGGCAACTTGCCAGCTTTAATTGTAACTTTTCTCATGTGTTGTACCCTCGGTACGGTACAGTGGACGTAAAGGAAAATGTCCCATTGAACTCTTATGAAATGTCATGTTTGCGGAAATTGGACAATATCTAAAAAATATTTCCTATTATTTGTAATCAAAACTTAACTCTCCCTCCGTTCTACAAAAGTTGGTCAACTTTCTTTTTTGGGTTGTATCACAAAAATTGTTCATTTTCAAATTAAGAAAAATTATGTAAATATTTTTACATATTTACCTTTTTTATATTTTTTTTATTCTATTTCTCTTGCTCTCTCTACACATTTAAATCTGCATCAACTCATTTTCTACTTTCTTATATTTTTTTATTCATTTATATCTCCACATTTAATACTCCACTAACCCATTTTTTTCTCTTTTGACCTACTTTCTTCCCCTCCTCTCTCTCTGAAGGACAAAATGAAAAATACACAATATATCACTTAAATCTTGATTCTGCGTGTATCAAAAAATGTGGCTTTGGGGTGGAGATGGTTTAGAGATGGTGGCTTCAGCATTCATTGTATCAACACGGTCACTTCGGATGCATTGGTGAGTAGGACGTTTACTTGCGTTTGCTTGCAACTATGAAGCACAACGAACCTCCAAGTAGCGGGAGGTCATCTCTCGTCTCACTAAAGTATGAGATATGCCTTGTCTTAACCCGATTGCTTATAGTTTAGATAGATAGCTTTTACAAGGTTAGGTAAAAACCTAGGCCACTTTTCGTTATTTTGTTTAAGGTGCGTATCTATGCGCACCTTAAAAGGAAATACATAAATTTTATGTACGATTTTTTTTTTGGCGGGCAAATTTACATATTTATTTCAAAGTATTGGGGCAAACATCTAGGGTCTATTCTACTCCATGTTTTTCAAGTCCAAACTGTAATGCTTGAAGGATTGCAAATGCAACCCTCTGTACTTGTACTTGTTAAGCTTTGGATGCTACATGGCTGCTGCTGCTGCTTTGCTTTGTTGCTCATTCATTCTGCATATTGGAAGCACCTGTAGCTCTAATCTGGAAGAACAAGCAGACCAAATCCTTGTTCAGGCAATATCTCTGTCTATAATGCAATGGATTATCTCTCTCTTTCTCCCCTTCAAAACTAGAATCGATGGTCAGATATCAATCTCAAAGGCCATATCTGAAAATTAGGAACCTATCCTGTTTTTCTTTCTTCTTTTCGTTTATGAAGTGTGTTTCAGGGGCAAAACCCCAAAACACACTCCAAGAATTACAAAAGTTTAAATTATCGTGTTTTTTCTCCACCCTTTCCTTCTAGTTTTTAATGCATACAGCTCAACAATGAGGGTCATTTCCTGTCTTGTGCACGAGAATGGAATGGTCCGGGTAGTAGAAGCGAAAGGGTATCGCCAATGTCAGGCCTAGCGGACAAAAAGAGGGCATGCAACGCATACCAGATAAAGAACAGAGTGAAGTAGAAAAATTGTAGGATCCCCGACCATTGGTCCCGAACTAGGACGGTTAGATCGACAGTGTCGGGCACATATGAGGACCACAGGCTCATAGGGCAGCTGCCATTTTTACTTGCATGATTGTTAAGGGTATTATGCTGGGATATGGAGGGAGGCAAGGATAAAGGAAAGCGAGTGTATCCTGTTTGTTGCCAATCCTCTTGACACCCTCACTTGAATTTTCTAAGGGAGGGAATTGATCTCTCAGTTCACTTTCACATGCACATGCACATGCATATGAATAAGTTAGTTTTAACCTGAAACCAACGGCAAATATGTGTAGGACTTACTGGCTTTAGTCATACCGCAAACTGATGTCAATTTCGAAACGGAATGGTGCCTACCTCTCAGAAGGTCCACAATAATTTAGACAAAAAGAATCTTTTGACCAACACAATCTTTACAATTGAGACAGAGCCCAGCCATAGCCAATGCTCAGCTCTCTGTCAAGAAACATCCCCTCTCCTTCTCATCTCAACTCCCCTCTACTACACAACATACTAGAGGTGGCCGAAATGTATCGTTTCTCTCCATTTTTTGCCTATAATGTCTTGGTGTAGCTGCTGTTATTTTACTACTTCTACAGATGTTATTTTTGCTCTAACCTTAGCTCTTCTTGCCCCTATTAACTTGGCACAAGACACTCAATGGGACATCCAAAGAACTACGTTAACAGGTCCAAACAATCTCAAGCTCTTCCGTCTCATCTTCACTCTCTGTCTCTCCCACTCCTTCTGTGTCCCCATTTAACTTCATTCTTTCATGTATGGAGCTCACTCACCTTAGCATTTGCATATGCCATACTTGGAAGTTGGAAGTTAGAACTAAACCATGTAGCGCCGTTGGCCTCACAGCTGTCTTATAAGATCCCCCCTCAAGACAGGAAGAAAGGACACCTACAAACATGGCCCTTGGATTGCATTGAAGGTCATAATTTAGGTCCAGAAAGAACTATATACAAGTATACCAAGTTACAAGCATTAAACTCTAGGTCAACTACTTTGCCTATTGTAACTTGCAAAGTAATGGCCAACTGAATGCCAGCCTGGGCCATCACCTTCTACGTTTAAGCGACTGAAGAATCTTCAACTGCTCAATTACGCACTCAATTGCCTCTTTTAGAGAAGCTTTCCTTCCTTCCTTGAAGTTCCAAAGCTCTGAAACTACATATCTGCCACTTGGATTATAATCATTCAGCTCCAACAATGCATTAACTACAGCATTGTATACTGCCTCCCCAAGTTGACTTCTCAAAATTTTCAACTGGTCGTCATCTTCATGGATTGTTTCCTGCATTCCAGATGGACTATATTTGTCAAACAGAATTATTAGCAACAACTCATGTCATGCAATGTTAACAGTATAGAACATGTTAAAAGGAGTTTAGACCATATTCATGTTTTTCCAAATCGCAAGAGTTGAGCTTTGTCCCAACATAGTGTTTAAAGAAATATGTTGGTAGTAAAAGTAGAATCTTTTGAAAGTTTTAGATGAAGAACCCTACTTTTAACCTTTTGGAGGGCGAGGGGGCACCTCCATTTATTTCTACAAAAACAACATCATTCTAACATGACATTTATGCAAGGTAAAGACAAATCTTCTTCAATACATTAACCATTTCTTGCAACAGTTTCCACCTAGAAGCACACTAATTACTTGAAAGCCATGGAAAATGTCTGTGAAAGTTAGAAGGGCATTTCAAGAACAAACAAAAAATCCACTAGTACGGCCGTATGGCTAAAGTACAATACACCTGGCCATCTATGTTTCTGAGGTGACGGATTGAGATGGATAGGAGAGATGATGATCTCTCCCTCACGCAATATGTACTGCTTCCCATAGAGTTTCTATCTTGTGTGTCCTACCTTTTGAATTATGCTTGTTGATGCATCTGTATCAGCGTAAAATAGTCACACTTCATAGCTTTTCAAGATAGAGTAGTTAAAGCCAAGATGGTACAAACCAATAAGCCACCTAGAAAAAATTCCACGACTTATGCAGCTTCACCTCACTACTTGTCTAACATACAGTTATTGATCCTACTGCAATGAAATACTAGGTTATGACATGTCTGTATCTCTATCTGTATGCAATATCCATGCTTCATAGCTTTTCAAAAGAGGATTAGTCCTATCCAAAAGAATAACAATCAAATAATGTTTCAAACCAAATATTCATTCTTGGGTTGCTTTCAACAGTAGAAGTTCATAAGTAGCCACCAGTGCAATGCATCAATTCCATGTCCCTTTAAAAAGTTTCAACTTTAGGGAAGGGGCTCTTAATATTTTAATGCGGATTATATTTGATATAATAGAAACAAATATATAGGAAACTCAGTACTCTATCAGCTAACATAATATAGGAGCAGAATTGCACGATTTGACAAACAAGAACATACCTCCAACATTCCATCTTTGATTACTTTAGTGAAAGGATGCCAATTTGAATTATTAACCTTTTCTTGCCACAATGAGCTTAGTTCCACTGCTCTCACCTCCCAATCTTTTCGAGAAAATTTCTGCAAGCATACATCTTGAAAAGGTTTCTGACAAACCTCTCCCATCCTTTTTATTCCAACTTTGGTTCTATCCAAAAGATTCGGCAACACCTACATAGCACAAACTAGGAAATTTGGTTAAAACTCAGCATAAAAAGTCTCCCACCGAATTTGAGTTTAGCAAAACTCTGTCAAAAGTCAAGCTTTTACAGGTAATGATACATGAATATTATTAGAAGCTGAAATCTCACATTGATCAATTCTTTCCGAGCATCCTGAAGCTCATTATTGCTCATGCGCTCGCGAAGTATAAGAGTTTGGTTTAGAATTTCCATGTCATGCAATTCCTCAGTTTTTTCAGCCAATTGTTCGCTTAAATCATTGATGTGGATGGACAGACTATTATCAGTCCCAAGAGGCTTTTGCACTTTCAGCTGCATCAGTTAAATTCAAAGTGAACTGTTAGCTCAATATATAGAAGATCTGACTTTCGACAGCAATTCTAGCAAGACTTACTACTCTTGTTTAAACTGCAGTTGAGCAAGGGTTAAAAGGCAAAACAAGTATAGTTGAGTATTATCTCATTGACAATAAAAAATGGCATAAGCGTACAGACTACAGTGATTCAAACCATAGTAAACATTTCAACAGGTCAGCATGTGTATCATAAATCAGGAGCGGTAGACAAGTTATATCACTAGAGGCGGATAGGTTCTTTCAAGCAGTCATGAAAAGTACCATGTTTCACAAACAAAGAATGAGCAACATAATGAGTGCAACACTATAGTGTGTCGAAATTAGCAACACCTTTCCAGCATTTAACAAACACGAACGCAGCAATGTAAAAATCGCTTTAGAATTATTAGAGACAATTCCTTTTCTCTCTTCGGACTGGACAAGCCAAAGTTGGCCTATGCATACAGACACGCACACACATTCCATAAAACTGCAGGTAAGCAATTAAGTATCAACACTCTGAAAAAAAAGGCACGAGCAGTTCAGTGGGAGGAGAATGGGGAAAGAAACCTTGGGCTATGCACGAAGCTCTAACATAATTCACATAGGGAGGTGGGAGGTTGGGGGAAGAAGAAAGATATGCAGCCAATACTTAAGGCAGCAACAGAACTCCATGGAACCATTCTGCCATATGCATCTGTCAAAACACGAACTCGTCAACATGAATTCACTATGCTAGGATACATCAAATTGAAAATCGCATCGGAAGCATGCCCCAAATCCATGTGGCTTCCTGATCTGCTACTAGAGCAGTGGCAAGTTGGAAGGACATTCCATTCAACATGTCGACTTAATACCTGATTATTTTCATAAGGCTCCATAAAACCAATTCTCATGCAAGATGACCCGATTACATGGTTTTACTTGCCAAATTAGATTTTCTTATGGCTTGAGCTTTAATGTACATTTGTAGACCATTTTATCGTGCTTTTCCCAATCCCAAACAAAGGTTACGTAGAGATGACCTAGAGCAAAACACCAGTTTTTATTTCTTTTGCCACACACAAAAGGTTACGAGAAGAGAGCAGTGTCTCAAATCCCAAAAGTTGTGAGCATTTCTACATGTGGGCCAGACACAATACCACTAATATGGTCTACTAGTATATAGATAGGGGATAGGTATAAGATATGTATTTAGAGCATAAAGTAACTCTGGAGAAGCACGCTTACCTTTTCCTTCTCAACAAGGAAAGCCTCACGGTCCAGGTCATTCTGCGCCTTTTGTTTCTCCAACTCTTTACCTCTTTCTTCAAGTTCTTTTTGTTGGTAGAGCAAGTCCTGCTTAAGCTTTTGGATCTGCAGCTCATTCAAATGCATCTTTTTCAATTGACACTCGTATTCATGCTTCAGCTTTTCACTTTGTAGCCCATTGAGCTGCATTTTTCTCATCTCTAATAGAAGTCAAATTCATTAGGTGACAAGCACGAGCACCTACACATCATTTTCTACGAATCTGGTGAAGTATGACATTCAGAGGGCAGCTATGCTTGACAAAAGTATCAAAAGAAGCCCAGCTTTATGATACATTTTTTTTCTTAGCACCATGAAGCTTTAATCATGTGTTACACATCAAATATAGGCTAAGCTTCATGGCAAGGAGACACACAAAGTCATGACAGATAAAGGAAGAGATACTAAAGGTGGCTCATACTCGAGTATTTTAAAAATGTTGTGTCTGCTGTCTCACTCAGTCTATTTTTGTTTTCTTTTCTGCCTCCTTTGTTTCCTTTTCGGTGGGTTGTCTTACTTAAGTTACTGTCCGTTTCTCTATAAGCATATCCGCCCAATATATTATATTCTCCTAGAGAGTAGAGCCTAGCCAAGTCAAACCAAGCTCAAACTTAAGTGCATCTCATTCATATCAGAAAAGAGCTTCTGAAAAGAAAACGCACTGCATAGCTATGCCTTAACGGACTGAGCTCAGTAAATTAGCAAATTCAAGTATGTTCAATCTTAGTTCTTTCAACTCACAAGTCAAATCAACTCGTCTCTAACTGTGCTGATAAGCTCGTTATACTTTATCGACTCACTTTATATCATTGTTCAAGCATTGTAGTTCTTTGAGGTTTACTAGACTAGTTAAATCTTCTTAAACTCACAGAAATAAGTCATAGCAATCTTGTGTATGGCTCTCGAGTCAACTTTTCTTCTTGTTTTGTCTCATGGCCCTTATCTCCCTTCTTTAGTGAAGAGTATCCATCAGAAGATTCACATACACATGAGGACTACATGACTCACACGGCGTTCTCACAGAGTCTAGATGAACTCCCCAAAAGTAATCTGTACAAGAACTGCTAGGCCTACCTAGCCACCATGCAAGAATACTGGTGTATTTGGGAAACATGGATCCTATGGTGCACCATTAATACAACTTGGCAACACCCATAATAACGAGCTAACAAAAACAAAGCAAAGATTCACACGACCCACCTCGTGAATCTAATGAACAAGTAGAATAGCGAACACCCATTGAGCAAATATGCAAAAAGAGGGTCCCAATTGCGTAAAAAAAATGCATTTCTACATGTAAGGATATACCTTCAACATAAGCTTGTTGCATCCTGTTTTTCTCTGCGTTCATCCTCTCAAGGGTTTGAGAGGTTTCATCACACTTGCGCTCCATTTCCCATAGCCTTTGGTTCTTGACATCCACTTCTTTGGCCAGGCTTATAGCCAAACTACGCGCCTTCTGAAGCTCTTCAAGAATGTCAGCCCCATTTCGACTGTTCATATTTGGCCAAAACCCTAGCTCTTCCGCTGAGGCTTCTCCGAATTACAAGTTAAACAGTTGATAATTTATCCTCCACTGCATTACACTCGTATTAGTGGGGAGGTGACACACCCAAGAAGAAGAGTGCTGAGGATTTGGAAAGTTTTTTTTTGGTGCAACAGAAATAATATTAATAAAACAAGGTTACAACTTAGTCCCTAACATGGGCAACACCTGCTATATCCAGGGGCGGAGGCACGTTAGGACAAGGGGGGCACCCCCTGATTTCTGGGAGAAAAAAAATAAATTTTTTTTTTTTTTGGGAATCGCGTTGACCCCGTTTTCGATATCCCGTTTCCCAATCCCCGATACCCGTTCCCCGAGACTGGCCGAGAGGCACAATCGACTCTCTCTCTCTCTCACACGGTCTCACCGGCGACCGGTCCACCCACCGGCGACAGCTCCACCCACCGGCGACAGCTCCTTCAGACAGGAGCTTCGAGCCTTCGACGACTCGTCACGACGGAGTGACGCCGTGACCGGACGACGACCGTCGACCTCCGCTGTCCCGCAGTCCCGCGACGCGCCGACGCCCTTGAAGAACCAGATCTGAATTCTCATCTTGGCCTTGCGTGAGTCTTCCCTCTTGCTCTTAGATGCTGATTGCTAAATGAATTGTTGTCTGCTAGTGCTAGTATTTAATATGATAATATGTTACATTTATATTTTAGTTTAATATGTTAAATTTAGTGTAATATGCTAATATAATAATATGTACAATTATTTAATTATGTGAATTTGTGTTGAGATATTGAAATTTTATTCCAATGTGCGTGTGTGTTTTTTTTCAGAATGGATAAGTTTTTTAAAAAGCTAGGGAAATTGGCAGAATCCTCGCAGCCTAATCAAGATAGTATTCTACAGTCTTCAACTTTAACAGTAACGGACAAGGCTCATTTTGTGCATCGAGATGTTGATTTCGGGGGTTCAAGTAGAATTCGTGATGAGTTCAACTCTGATGAGCTTATTGCGGATCCTGGCTTGCGTCCGAATATTATGGATTATAGTCCCAATATTCGAGATAAAGTTCGACGAACATATTGGTCGAAAGGTCCTTGCCAACCTCGTAGCCACAATTTTCCATTTACACAATTCGGGAAACAATCTCGTCGATTTGTTTCTTCTTGGTTTGACCGTCATGCGAGTTGGTTGGAGTATAGTGTAGCATACTATTTTAATTAAAAATTTGGTAACGGACATATAATTTTTGCACCCCCTGAAAAATATTCCTGGCTCTGCCCCTGGCTATATTAGCTATTAACAAGGGAAGGACCACCTCCGGTGGTTGTATGAGATACACAAAAGGCTCCCCTTGTTGAGCACCTAAATTGGCAAGATAATCTGCACATCGGTTGCCTTCTCTATACACATGGTTAATATTAGTCTTGGTAGCTTTAACAAGATAGTTACAGTCTTTAATAATGTTACTCAATGGATGAAATCTATTTTTGTTTTCCAAAATGAGATCTCTTGCAATTTGGGAATCAGTTTCAATAGTAGCATTCTCCAGTCCCATGTTCTTGATCATTAGTGCTGCTTGTAAAACTCCTTGGAGTTCTGCTTCAATAGCACTCGCAGCTGAAGTAAATCCATAGAATCCTCCTATCCACTCTCCTCCACCGTTGCGCATCAGACCTCCAAAGCCACTGTTGAGGATTTGGAAAGTGCACTCCACTGTATTATGTTAGTGTACTGTGGTAGCACTGTTTGTCCAACAGTGGCAAGAGAACTAGAGTTTCGTCGTTAATAGACCTATTTGCGTCGTATAGCCACAAATATTAAGCTACAATTATATTTATCTTTTTATGGTTAACATTTTTTTGTATAATAAGAAAATAACATTGATTTAGATAAGATCCAGTACATATTAGTGTGTTTTAAAATTACCGGTAAAAACTTTGTCGTCATTACATGTACATGACTCAAGAAATATTTTTAAAAAAATACACACACACACGAACACTATTTACAGAACACACAAAATAGGATTGTTAAGGTGATACGGAGTATTATAGATGAGTTTATATGTCGTGTTCATTTCACTCTACATACAACTCTAAGACATACCATTTACGTCCAGTCTAATCTCGAGTAGCAAGCAAGTCTTCCACACCCAACTTAGTGCAACAGGAGACCAAAAATGAATATATTTTTTTTTTACGACCTTTTTTTTTTTTTTTCTAGCATAAGGAAAGCATTTCCAAAAATTGAGAATCGTATATCAATTTAGTCAGAGGGAAACACTTGTCAATCGGGTAGCTCGATTTTGTGTACGAAACAACTCTGAGTGCGAGAAAAAAACATCAGAGGGACCAAGACACTCAAATGTTGGTATGGTATAAGGAGTGCATTTAATACTCCACATGTTCATGGGAGACTATAAAGAGTGGTCAGACACAATGTCAAGAACATGAAATTGCATCAAATATTACAAGAGGAGTGAGGTACAATCAAGTGTTCTCAACCATATGGCTAGAAATATTTGACTATTTTCTCGGGGGGAAATTCCTCTCCAAAGAGCCAACGAAGACAGCTTCTATTTACATAAGTCAGGATAGAGCAACATAGACCTATCCTCTCGAACCCTATAATCATGGAAACTGTGTGCACTCGACAGTCTTCCTTGGAAGATAATATTTACAGCAGTTAACATGGAAGGACAGTTTCATCATGCCAGTGTACGTCGTCATTCAAGATCTACAAGAACATGCAGTTAGACAATGATGCGTGCAACATAGTACATTTTTATTCCTAGAATTGGGTACAAGACGCGGAGCTTGTACAAGATTATTCCTAGAAATAATCATCACAACATCCGAATCGCTCAGGCATTCTACGATACCTGAAATTGCATTTCATTTGGCAAATCTTTTTTTCAAATGACTGCATTGATAATTTGATACAGAGAGCTTACAACTTTTTGTGTAAGCTACAATACAATTTCCGACCATCAACCCATCCTCTTGCGTTTATAGACATTCCATTGCTTCAGGATGAAGGCAACACCCTCTTGCAAAGTAGCTTTCCTACCTTCAGGGTAGTTCCACAACTCTGAGATGACATATCTTCCACTTGGGTTGTACTCGTTTATCTCTGACAGAGCTGTCGTCACAGCCTTGAACACTTCGCCACCAAATTCTTTCTTCAGATCTTTCAGTCTTTCATCCTGGTCATCTATTAATTCCTGAAACAACAATAGCAGTCTTAATCAATCCAAACACATTATGGGCTCATAAAACAAGCAATACACATGAATTATATTGATACATCATGTTGTCCCTGGAAATAAATCGAGGAGCAGTCACAGCTACCATAAGTAAGATGTTCAAGCACAACTTAAACTGAACATGTTAGGTAATTCATTGATGATCACACTCCAACTACGTTGTTAAAGAACATGAATAAAAAAATGGCTTGTCTTTAACAAATAATACAAGCACTGCAACAGGCTGCAGACAGATACTGAAGCTAAATTAAACTTTTTGGTGACAAAACTTGGATAAACAGCTATGGATTTAAGCATCTTGTACTCCTCTTGTTAGCTTGGGCCTTCGAAAATGAAAATGGAAATCAAAATGAGCAAAACCTTAGATAACTACACCAAATTAGTTTGAACTACATATATTGAAATATTTTCCACTAGCCCGAGGTTCTTTGGATTGACCAAACTTTTTTTTTTTTTTGGGGGGGGGGTTGGGGGAAAGAATTCTGCAATCACCTAACAAATCATGCCGATGAAACAGATGCAACTTTGTCTTGATAGCAAAATTTGGTATTCTGTGGTCTAGAAAAATACATTAAGCTACTTGTCCGTTGTATCATGTAAGGCATTGGGTGGGTTTGTCGATGTACTGGATTATTATAGTTAAGGCTGCTTCATATGCGGAGGAATTGTTGGGTCATTGTCATGTTCAAGACACATTCCTCTGTTCTAGGTTTCTGGACAGGTTCATCAGCTTCTGCAAGCAAGGCTATTGCTTTCTCTGCAAAATGGTATACTATGAGGTTCTCTCTGTTAACGGTCTGGTAAACATTTAACTCAACTCAACTCAACAAGCTCAACTAAGCCTTGGGGCAGATTCAACGTAGGTATAAAAATCCTAAATCGCATTCAACCCCCTATTGTTTGCCCGTTTTGGCAAATAAGACCCTGGGGCTTCATTAGAGCACTTACTCCTTGAGGTCATGACATGGTTGTAATTGAGTCCTAAATCGAACGACAGCTAAACAAAAATTGGACAGAAATTAGCATGTCCAGTGCACATACCACAATTGAGAGGGTATTTAAGTAAACAGCTAAAGTTATGATTATAAGGCATACATTTCAGTATGTGTCAAGATGTTATTGGCTACCTAGGACATCAACAAAAACATGTTACTTACTTTAACTTTTAGGAAAAATTCACTCCAAAATACTCTGTAAATTATCTGTCTCCTCTCTGCTTGACCACCACCACCAGCAGCCTCCATGACCACCAGTCCACCACAACCAGCCTCCCTGATCACATGACCAAAACCCCCCTCTATGATCATCCATGAACACAACAACTCTAGCCTCACCACCCATCACCAAGTTAACACCCTTCGCTTACCCGTCTTCAATTCACCCATCCCACTCCACCACCAGAACCCCTCCTCCACTCAACTCAAACCCATCACCACTAAAGCAACCCCATCCGAAACCATCATGACCACTGTTACTGACCTTCTATTCTCTTTTGCTTGTAACTGAATATATGATCACAAATCTGGAAACTGGATCAACATAAAATAATTTATTTGTTTAGATGAGGTTTTAATTTTAAATCAGATATTGTTGAGGATGATGCCAGTAGTGGTAAAAATGGTGGTGGATTTGTGGTGTGGTGTGTTGGAAGACGAGATGAAGACAGGACCTTGTTTGATGCATATATATCTCATGATATACAGATTCACAACAAACAAAGAGCTTACCTATATCCCGCGTGGGATGGGTAGCCTATAAGAATTTCTAACAAAAACATGGTTAAAGATAGCTAGGTCTCGAACAATATATGATCTAAGCCCCGTCTACAAGTGACCTTTTGAGCGATGATGGTGGGTAAAGTATGTTGGTGGCAGTGGTAAGGCTGTTGTGACAACCATGTCCTATCGGATTTCTTTGGGGCCTTGACATTGGAAAACCAATCTAGCGATCTATGGTGGTCGAGGTCTCCATAATTGTTAGTTTTGATGGTCTTTGTGATTGAAGGTGATCATAGCAAGAAGCGCTGCAACTACTTTGACAAACATTTATTGGCATTGTAGGTAGCTAAGTGCATACTTGGCATATGCAGAATGGACTTGGAACCATCATGTTGCTTGGCTTTTCATTTCACCGAATCACATGGTAAAGGTAAACCAATTATGCAATTCAACATTACAAATCAGTCTCAACATACTTTTATAAGAGACTGTAAGAAGAAAAGCTTATGACCCTGGCACTTAATGGCATGATGTTAAATCCATTTTTATGCTTCGATTCTAAGTGGAATGCACCAAATAATTTATGATGCAGACAAGTTGAGTAATCTGCCTAGTGTGATATTCAACCCACAATCAAAGGATCATAACACGTACCATGAAGAAGTTTCTTGCACATATAAGCCAGAAGTACGTAGCAGTCATACATGGTTAGCCTTTATACTTTGAAGCAAAAAGACTTTCTAATTTTTACCTCATATCCCGTAGAAAAGAACCTTTCTGCTACCAAAGAAACACAGTTATATCGTGGTACACAATTTTTTCCGAATATAGCCATTAAGTGCACACCTGATGTTTTCCATCCACATTTATGACTCTAAATGGATGCCATTCAGGATCTCGAAGGTACTCCTCCCACAATGAACACACTTCAGAAGCTCTCTCGTCGGCATCTGCTTCATTATACTTCCTCTTCATTGCTTCATGGAACGGTTTGCTGTCGAGCTCTCCCATTCTCTTGACACGAATATGAGCACTTTTTGAGAGTTCATTCAAGCCCTACACGAAAAGGAAAAAGAAGTCAATTAGTCTTCCCTTCCAAGCATCTACTATAAGGTGGGGACCCATGGGCCCCAGAGCAAGCAATCTCATGCAACATGTATTACTGTCTTATTTGAATAGAAATTTGAATACGTAAGCCATCACATGCAATATTGATGATAATAGCGTATGAAATACGTTGAAACAGAAAAACTCATACGACAGCTCCTCGCTTGAGATACACCAACACACCCACCCAACAGATATACTTTTAGTGATGGGCCTACTTGAAAAGGTAAAGTACATAACAAAACAACAAAACTGGCAGATGAACTCAACCCGAAAAAACATGCAACCCTAAAGGGCCACACCCAACTCAGAACATCAGAGTCAAAAAATTTACTCTTGCAAGAGTCTGTAAGAAAATCTAAGTAGGAGAAGAAAAAAAAATTGGGAAGAATTGCCATGCTGATGTAAATATGAAACTATCCAAATAAAGAAATAAACAACAGTGCCTTACATTAACCAATTCTTTACGAGCTTCCTGCAGCTCATCATTACTCTTGCGTTCTTTCACAATTAGAGTTTGGTTCAGTGCTTCTAAATCTTCAAGTTCTCCTTCTTTATCCCTCAAAGTCTCGTGTATATCGTCCACCTTCTTCAAAATTTCCAAATCACCATCATCTCCCATGTGCTTCATAACATTTAATGTCCCTTTCAGTCGCTCAATTTCTAGCTCTACTGCTTGTTTTGCATCCAGTTGTCTCTCAAGTTGAATTATTCTCTTATGGAGATCCTCTTTTTGCCTCTGAAATCAATAGCAATATACACAGCAGGTATTATGGTGTCTGAAGTTGGATTGGAAGAACTGCAATCATTATTCAAAAGTGTCGAAAAGCAATTCATGCACCTTCTGATCGTCAGCCAGTTTCATCACGTTTTCATCAGCCCTCTGTTGCTCATCAGTAGCCAGCTGAAGCGAACTATTTTTTATGGTATTCTGGAAGAAAATTGGAGCTCAACTTGTCAGTAATTTCTTTGACTTAAGAAACTTCAAAAAGTCGACACCAAATTCCAAGATGCACAACTATAATAAGGCTTTTCTTCCAATAAAGTACCTACAATGCTATATGTCTAAATATTCAAAAGAATGCAAGACCGAGCCATGTGTTAGAGAAATTCAGACGAAACATACCCTCATCACATTTATTTGTCACTCTATAGTGCAAGAACAACCACCATACGATATGCAGACATAGGCCAAAACCACTCCGACATGTCCATCGCAGATTCAGCCTTAGGAAAACCAAAAGCAAAACTAAAATGTCACCAGTACAGAACTATCTGGACGTATTTGTTATGTGTTACTTGTGCATATACTCATATATAGTAAATAGATATCTTGTGTGACTTTTCTATGGCATGAAAATTTGAGTCATCGACACGATCCAAACTTCCACACACAAAAAGATTGTGTTAAAGAGGATACACAGTATTATTTTTTCAATCTTAGCGTCAGTCATTGACATTAAAACAAATATAGACTAAATGCTATATTTATATCCATCATATTATCCTTTTACTGGGGATAGGATCAAGCACTCGACATTTTGCAGCTAATTGACTAATCATTTAGACAATACCAACCATTTTACAGGTGGATGTTTGTGTGTTACTGTAATTGAACCATATTACTACTTTTATCTTCAAGAATTCTTCAGATTTTCTTAGGGGCTTCCTAACTAGCTTATAGTTGCATATTACCAGAAACTGATAATAAGCCAAAAGTTTCCCGTGGCTGAAAAACGTCTTGAAATCATAATGAGAAGTTAATTGTTAGATGATTCAAGCATGCTGTCTGACTGTAAGAAGTGCAGCTGCCTAGTTCAGATTGACAGCATTATACATCTTATTGAAGTTGGAATCATGTTGTTTCGAGTGACACATGTCAACAAAAAGATAAAGATGCCCTGACAAGCAAATGGCTACATTAAAACTGAATTTACATATGTACGAATCTGAAATTTGTTGTACGTGATACAAGTGCTGCACAAAAAAGGGCTATGTTTAAAAGTCATGTCAATCAGACACAGCCGGAGAAATATTTTCCTCTATGATGTGACCGTGGGAACTAAGTGGTTAAGTTCCATTTGAGTGAACCAATTTGACATATGAGTGTGAATGCTGATTCTCCGCCGACACATCCCGAACAACTAAACCGAATCAAACTGGTGATAAAGGAGAAAGGAGGAACCAACCCAATAAGAGTACACCAACCCATCTACCACACATGCTGTTGTCTCAGATTTTGTTTACAACAATAAATTTTTTGTACTAGATCAACTCTAGGTAGCCTTTTGTTTAACCCTCTATGCGATCATCACCATCAATTGACTAATGTGCAACAAGGAGGGATAAAAGAGCAATTCATGACTCCTAAAGAACTGAGAGATCAATGAATCAGTGACTAAAAACTTTAAATGCAGTTAATGACTGATGAGGAATCTCACTTTCTTAGCGTTCAGGCTGCAAGAAAGAAGTAAAACTCAGCATAAAGTGTATAAAACCAAACAAGAAATGCTGTACCTGTTCAATTTCTTCGGAGAGCTTTCTTCTTTCATAATCATTCAAAGTCTCACGTTTCTCCAATTCTTGACCCCGGAGCTCAAGCTCTTTCTTCTGACTTTCTAATTGCAACTTAAGCTTTTGATGGTCATTAAAAATCCTCAGGAAATGGTCCCGCGCACTCGACTGTATCTTCTTTATCTCTGCTCAAAGCAAACAAGCATATAAATATAACTGTCCCCGCTGGTATTCCGCAGCAGTAAGTAAATTGTAAAATTAGGAGGAGAAACTAACAAACTCATGTAATAAAAGCCTCTATTTCCTCTGCTACTCATCCCTTTTTCCAGATATATATGATGCAAACGCATTATAAATCATGGTAAGAGCACAGACCTTCATTGTAAGATTGATGAAGCTTGTCTTTTTCCTCGATTAATTTGCTTAGGGAATTGTCAGTCTCCTCGAATTTGCTTTCCATCTCTTCCAGGTGCTTCTTCTTGACCTCGATCACACTGGTTAAATTAGATACAAGTTTGCTTGTCCTACGAGCTTCATCCTCCATGAGATCAGAAACGGTTCTAAGATCTGCAATCCTACGAAGATGTTCCCCAATAATGCCATTAGATTTATAGTCATCGGCCCGAGCAACCCAAGCATAAAGACCAGACTTTTGGTCATTACTTGCCTGCCAGTCCTTTTTCCCGTGATGATCAGCTTCATAAGCCTTCTCAAACGACATGGCATTATTAAATCCAGACCAATCTTTATGAAACTCAACGACAGCACTGCCCGAGTGGCCCCGATAATTCCACAAAGGATGCACTCTTGTGGGATTGAAACCTCTCCTTGTCAACTGGTCTCTCAGCTTCGAACCACTTTGCCCCACATAGCGCCCATCCTTCCATTCAGTTGGAAGATTAATAACAATTCCAATCCACGGCCATACAAACATCTCATCACGATTACAATCTGCAAGAGGATCAACCACAGGCAAAGTTTCTGACGGACCAGAAACAACTCCAAGATCTTTTTCCAAGTATTTAGCTAAGGCTAGATGATTTGCCTTGTCTCTTGCGCTTCGCTTGTCTGAATTACATTTGCCCACACTACCAGCATGCTGTAATAGTTCATTATACTGGTAATCTCGCTTCTTTTTCTTTGTACAGTACGGGCAAGTAAAAGTTTCTTCGGATAATTTAACACGGTGTTTTCCACTTTTCAATTCTTCATAAGATTTTTCTTCATACTCCTCTATCTCGGAGTCACTAATGTCAGTGTCTTCTCCCGAACTACAATCCATTGCACCAGCAAATCTCCAATAGAAACACCCTGGTAATTAAATGAAGTCAGTCAAAAGTAACATTTGGAGTTTAACAAGCCAGAGTTTGAATAAGACTATATCGGTCCAGGTTTTGGCCGTAGTCTATGTTTAAGGGGAAGTCAGTGATCCTTATATCTGCTGGAGAATGAAACTATATGTATGATGGTCACAAAAAAGAAGAAGATTGTCCATTGGTTCAAAATTTGTATCACCTTCGACATTGTGAACCCCTAGAACATAATGTGGACATGCAAACATTGACTTCATTCATTGTTTGTACCGAAGTTTGACTTCTCAGGCAGTACTTAGTTGATCCCAAAATTCCCCTTGAACTCAATACAACGTCTGGTCTTCCTATGCTATCCTAGATATTCGCAAAAAGTTAAAGGGGACAAAAATCATGAAACTACCGCATCAATGTTGTTGTTCTCCCCAATCCCCCCCCCCCCCCCCCCCCCCCCCACCCCCTGCGCGGAAAACAGTACTTCAAAATTCAGGCGTATGTATCTTAAAACTCAGACAAGCGTTTTAAAAGCATTTTTCAAGCTAATCGAAACTCGATAATGATTCAATAACTAACGAGATTCGAATATTAACAGGGTGCATGCATGCAAACACATTAAGAACATACAGATTTGAATTTCTAAATTCATTCAGTTTCCTTGATATATTCATGATTAAAACACGAGCATGCATGATATCACATAATATAGTGAAATTTCACCTTTAGTAAACAAAGGCCACAAAAAACCGAGCAATTCAACTAACAATTTTCATGATCGAAACACGAACATGCATGATGCATCACACGGCATTTACTCCAAACGCAGCGTAATATACGGTGAAATTCGTAGTTCCAAAACGAAAAGCACAGCAGAGCTTAGATCAACTCGATAGACGAAAGTGTGTGCGTGTGTTAGGAGAGAAAAGTTACTTGAAATTAGACGAATTGCTCGCCAGTATTAACCAATGCATGCACAAAAGAGTGAAAACAGCTTCAAATTAGGTGAATAAAGGGATGAAGAATAATGGGAAGGCTAGGGCTTTTGATTTGGTCGAGGAGGAGTGAAGTGACTCCGGTCCTCGGTCTCTGGCCTTTGACGAGGGCAGAGACGAAACTGGAAGACGACACGGAAATGCACAAAAAGTGCTGAGAAAGTGTGTGCACAAGTCGTACTCGCGATTGGGGGCGCGTGCATTGTTCTCGATACCGGTTTCTGCCGTTAAAAATGGCAACAACTTACCGTTACCGAGCGTTTTCACTGTGTGGGAATTTGTTCCCCGTTTGGCTCTTGTGCTTCCTCTTTTAGGCTAAATAAATACAATTGTGATTGTTGCCCTGAACAAGGCTTTACTTTTATGCAGTCAGGACCAGGTGCCTTTTTGACAGTGTTAGGATAAATTGCTAACAGTAGTGTAGAAGAAGTAAGGGTCTAACAAGAAATTAACTTAAAAGGAAAAATGTGATGGAGGAGTGAGGCTTAAGAAAAATTATTATACCAAAAAATGGGAACAAAAAGAGTTTTGTGAGCTCGCAAAGTTTTTTTTTTTTTTTAAGTACATCAGGAGAATGTATGTCATATAAAAGTTCGGTTATATGAATAGTTGAACTGCTTTCCGGAGAAAGTAAGTTTTAGTTAGATTTTTACAGCTAGATCAAAAAGTACAAATTAAGAATAATTGCATTGAAAAGATTCAACGTGTAAACACTTGTCACGAAGATACAATTAGGGAGAGGATAATTACATTGAATGCATATAAAATGTTTGATTACATTACAACCAACTACACGAGGTTTGATTATATGACCGCCAACTACACGAGATTTCAAAATACTTATCGCATGAAGCTAACCAAAAAATAAAAAAAATGACAGTATTGTCTTTGCACTTTCCATCTGTCATAACCCAAATCCACGAGTGAGCCCATGAGTTAGGCCCGTGACGGGTCACATGCCTACTAAGCCTCCATCAAGGCTTTGTCAGGCCTAATATAACATGTGCTCAGAATTCAATCCAACTACTAAAATCTAAACAATTAATTGGGTACTAAGAGCCACACTTAAAAATTCCTCAATTATTGAATTAAAACCTTTAATTACATGTCGATAATTATGAATAATTTGAGGAGACTTAAGCTCCTTACCTAAGTGCATCCATAAAAACTACCATAAAATTAAATTTTCAAAGTCAATAGACATTTCACTAATCTAATAATTCTCTTTGGGTGCCCTCCCTCGTGCTGGTTATAGGAATCTGGCTCTCTTAGACCATCACCTAAAAAGTAAAAGAACGAGCAAGAGCCCATCAATTATGCAAACTACGTTTTTAAAATGGGTTTTGGGGTTTAATAAACATGCAATGGTTTCTGAGTTTTAAAAATGGTAAGGATTTCACATGAGTTATTGTACATGTATTTATACTTAATAGGGCAAATCATGCTCGCAGGAAATGCTTCCAAAATGATTGCATAGCAACGGTATTTAAACTTCGAATGAAACCCCAACTCATTTTCCATGGTACGTCGCAGTTGCGCATATGGTCTCACTGACTAGGACCCAAAATCCCTCCTCCACCCGAGATAAAAGTAATATTGTGTATGCAGAGGCGAACCACGATGTAACAGTACTGTGCGCCAACGTATAGTCTCGTTGACCAGGACCTGAAATTCACTATCTCCCGTGGATATGGGACATAACAACTAATATTAATCTCGCAATACTGTACCACGATTCACGTAGAGTTCTAAAAACAATACAACACATACCACAACAGCTTAAACTCAATTTCTCATCAATCAATTTCACAAAAATAAAATGAAACCAATAAAATAACCCTAGAAGGGGGTGAATAGGGTTTTTGAAAATCAATGGGGAATTTAAACTAAGCACAATTATGAATCTCAATCAAACCAAGTAATATTTCAATGAAGATGCTAACTACACAATCTCAAGCAATTATAGAGAAATAAGTAAAGAGATTGAGTTAGAGATACTTGACAAGGAGATTTAAATGGTTCGGCTTGAACTACCCTCAAGCCTACATCCACCTCTTCAAGGAAGTCCCTTGCAAGAGCACTAGAATCCACTAGCAACAACCTTCTTCCGGGTCAAGATCAAAACCCTTACAACACTTGGTGATATCACCACATCAAGCACAAACCTTGAATCCGCAAAGCTCTCCAAGACTTGACAAACCCAAGCCTTGAACACAATCCTTTTACAAATATTAATTGTGTACAAAGAAACCTGTTAACCCTACGGTTATTTAACCTAAGATTATATTTGGTTTTGATGATAACTAACATTGATGTTTATGTTGTCTAACATGCAATGAGTTGATGAAGCAATAGGAACTATCTCATACTCATGCAAATGGAAATTAGACGAGCAAATCGTTCAAAGACTCTCAACGGAACGCATCAAAGAATAAATTCGTTGATTGATTTTTACAACGCTTTATTTCCTTCTTTGTAAACTAGACGTAGAGAGATGATCGTTTCGATGACTGTATACCTAGAACTTGCCCATAGGTTTCCCTTGCATGCATAAAAGTTTTTCATACTTTGAAAATAAGGAAACTACATTTTCATGAATGCAGTCAACTGTAATAGGCTACTGGAAGTATTGCAGTCGACTGCATTGGAATGCAGTCGACTGTAATTTGGCCAGTGAGCTATTACAGTCGACTGCATTACTTCTAGTAGCCTATTGCAGTCGACTGCATTGGAATGCAGTCGACTGCAAGTTGGAAATTTGAATTTTCAACGGCTACTTTGGGAATACAGTCGACTGCAATGGGACATTGCAGTCGACTGCATTTACCGTTTGGCGCAATTAATGCCCTACCTAACTCCAAACGGTCATATTAATTCTCAACCATATAAATACTCATCTTGGGCATAATTTTCATTCATAAATTGCATTCAAAGCTCTTTTATCTTTCATATTCTCAAAGATCAAAGCAATTGTTCAATCTCTCTTGATTTTCATTGATTTCTCATCCATTTCAAGAGAACATTTATTGTGAGCTTACATTTGAGAGATATACACTTTCATAAGTCATCATACACTCATCTCTCTTGTTCTAGTGCTTAAACTTGTACTCATCTACTTCTTGAGAGTGAAATCTTGTACACATTTCTTCATATAAAGTTTCTTGTATCAAAGTTTGGGGTTGTCAAGCTTTGGAGCTTTGGGTTTGTCAAAGCTTGTTCTTGATGCGGGCATAACATCAAGGGATTGTAAGAGGTTCGATCTTGACCCGTAAGGAAGATCATACTAGTGGATTATAGGGCCTTTCAAGGGACTTCCTTGAAGGGGTGGACGTAGGCTTGAGGGTATATCAACCCGAACCATTTAAATCTCCTTGTCAAGTATCTCTAAACCCTTCTCTCTTTACATTATCGTTTTACATTTGTGTTGAGATTGGTTGTTTGCTTATTTAAGTTATTGAGATTAAGGTTTGTTGTTTGTTAATTTTTAAAGTAGTCTAAAAACACTATTCACCCCCCTCTAGGGTTATCTTTTTGGTTTCAAGTGGTATCAGAGCAGGTCACGGGTTCGAGTCCCCCGGGGTGTATCTGGGGAAGGGATTGTTGGCAGATCAGAGGTTGGCCGCGTCCATCTACTCCCTTGTGTACTCGACCGTGTGCGCTGGCTGCTGTGCCAAGACTATAAGGAAAATAAAGTTGTGCCCTTACTAACAACAATTGCTTTTGGTGCAGTGGTAAGCGCTTGATCCTAACAAAACCTTCTTGAAAGAAAATTAGTACAAATGAAGCTCTTATACAATAGAGAGATGAGAGAATTGATGACTTGAAGAATGCTCACTCTCAATCAAAGAATTGCTCACAAAGATGCTCTCTTTAATGATGTAAAATCACGAAGATGAAGAGAGAAAAGTTTAATCTATGAGACTTGATGTTTCTCTAATGAATGGAGGCTTATGATGTGATTTCCATGGTATATGATGAAGCCCCAAATCATTTATATAGGGAGCAAATGAAATATAGCCGTTATAGGCATAATATGGCCAAAACTTCCATTGCAGTCGACTGTATTCCCAATGCAGTCGACTGGGTTCCCCCTAAAATAGCCGTTGGAGTCTTGTCCTCGAAAATAGCCGTTGGAGCTGAATTTTGACCAATGCAGTCGACTGGATTCAAATACAGTCAACTGTATTACCCTACTGCCTATCAGCTGCCTCACGGAACCCCCTTTCTTATTTTGGGTATAATTTTCTCTAGAAAAATCGGATTGAGATGCCGTTTTTTGCGTTGGAAAGATAATGAAAAGTTTTATCAAGATATGAAAAGATTAGCACCAAAATAGTTTTTGAGAAAATCTGAGTGAGTTCCAAAGTTCACTCATTTTTAAGAACCACACTTGTGTGAAAGGATATGAACTCACATGCAATGCACAAGGTGTCCTAAGGTCTTTTTAGGTCATAGTCATCAATCCAAGCATCAAACCAAGACTAGTTACATAATAGGAAAGATCAATTATAAACGTTAGTAACTTAGTCGATGCATTCTTTGTTGCTTTTCGACATTGGACTTGATGAAGCTTCTATATCATGTCCACTATAACTTTAAGTTTCTTTGGCTTTAATTCATCTATCCAACTTCTCAAATGTGTCTTCATGAGTGTGCATGTATAAACCTACTAAGAATACACTCAAAGCACACATTAGAACATAATCAATCTGTAGTTATCATCAAAACAAGATGTAAGCCTATGTTATCCAACCCTAGGGCTAACACAAAAGTATAACAAATTCTTTAAAACTTTCATTTGGTAAAGTCACGTATACATACACATGTGTTGGAAAATAGGTTTGTACAGAAGAACATTGCATGAGTACTTACTTTGATTGTTAAGCGATTCTGGTTCTTGTTCACAAGCATGCCCTAACTCTTGTCTATCTAAACCTAAACAATAAATCATACATATGTTATTTATCGACACTCAATCGTGCCTAGCTACTAAATTTTCCCAAAGTGCATGAAATTACTAAAATGCCCCGGACTTGTGCCAAATTACCAAAACACACCCGTCTCACATCTAAATAACCAGAATGTCTTTCCCGTAAGTAAAATCACAAAAAGATTTCTACTATATGCGAACTTACCAAAAAGTACCTCTTGTAGGTAAAATTACAAAAACACCCCCTTTCATGTGAAAATTAATAGAACACCCCTGGTGCCCCTCGCGTTGGAACAATCTCAAAAACACTCTTGTAAGCAACTTAAAGTTGTTTTTGAGCTAAAAAGTATTTCAGAAAATTTTCGCCTCGGAACTCCCAAACCGGTGTCTAGATAGAGCGTTTAGAGGCCGATTTCGTTAATATCAATCTCGGAATGGCACCAAATTTCAGGAAAAAAAAACATCTCACTAAATATATGGTTCTCATAAAAAACTCAAATTAAAATAACTTGATTTGCTATATTAAATAATTCAAGAATTCATTTTCATAGTTACCCTAATTTAACGTTCTTCGCGGGCACCGATTTTTTTTTACAGTGTAGGTCTCGCAAAAATAAGATAAGTTTCTCTTTTGTACTTTATCAGATTCTATTGCTAACCATTTTAAAAAATTCACAATAAAAGGCCTCAACCCTAGCCACCTTTACAACTATTGTTCACTGTTTACATAATTTAAACACACAGCTCATCGCCTGAACAAACACATACCTTTTTTTCCTTCACTATCGACAGCCACACCCTCATAATTTCTCCATTTTTACCACCTAATTACACACATTATTACCTGTATAACACACACACACACACAGTCTCACAGCATAGCAGCAGGGCTGTCGCTGTTCTTCCCTTCCGCTTCGCCCCTTTTACGCACACACGCCATACCACAGTCAACACACATTGCAACATCACCTCACCTCTTTTACCCACACATACACCACCATGTAACACACACACACACACACACACACACACATACACTTATCTTATCTACACAATTAAAACACACACACACACACTGCATCAGTACTGCTACAACAGCAGTGACATACCACACACACCTTCACAGCATCAACACACACACACAAAATAATCAATTAGACTTTAAAATTGTGTAAAGAGAGAAATTATTTAATTTTTCCCTTTCTTCCTCTTCTTTTCTCTACTCTTTCTCTTATTCTATTTCCTTCTTTCTTCCTCTGTTTTCTCTTATCCCAATCGATCTCCTCTGCTCTTTCTCTGTTTCCCAGTTTTCTTTTCCTCTTTTTCTTTTCCTTTCCGTTTCTTCTCTCTTCTATCCAAAGCCCTTCTGTGTTGGTTTTCTTCTCTGAAAATGGGTTAGTCACCTCTTATAAGCAAGAGGTGGCAACCATGCCTAATACACAGCCACACATGCACAAATATTTGAAATTTGCAAACTAAACCCCAAACTTTGTATAATTACATTTAAGCCCCCAAAATTATTCTACTCTTTACTAATTTAACATTAACCACACACACACACACACACACACCCCATAACTCATGTCATTATTTTTCATCTAAAAACATAATTTACATTTTAGCCCTCAAAGTTTTCATAATTAGAAAATGGCCCCTAAACTTTCCAAAACTGCATTTTAACTCTAAAATGATTTTAACCATCCAGAACCCCACTAGTTCCCGAGAATTGTTCAGAATTATCTTCCTTTTAGTTTTTGAACAACAAATAATTATTTTAGACAGCTCGAAAAAAGTACGGGATCTTACACCAATACTGAGTTAACCTTTTCCTTTCCTAACGAGTTTCATTCTCTGCCACTCTCTCTTGCCCTCCACCTAATTGAAAATCGGCCACCACCACAATGGCCAACCCAACAGAGCCCTCACCGCCACTACTATCATTGTAAGACCCCAAATAATTTATCATTAATTATCTTATGTTTTAGTTTTTTTTAATTTTATTAACCTTTTGTGTGCTTTTGAATAAGTGATATATAGTTAGGATCTTTAAAATTATTTATGAAGTTTAATAAAATAATGATTAGTCGATTTGTATTTTATCTTAAAAAGAATTTGGCCCTGAAGAGAGAGAAACATAACACTTTGAGAATTTCAACGTCCTACCTATAATTGATGAGTAATTATAAGCTTAGTTTGCTTATGAGGAGAATTTGAATCAATTCATAACTCTGTTTTATATATAGGTGAGTTGATTTGCTTATCAGGGTTTTAAATTTATTGGAGGCTTTGCATAACTATGAGAAGATTGTCACGTAATTTGAGGTAGTGGTGTACATATCCACCTCATTGGCATTGTGCATTTGATTAGTCTCGTTTCTCTGATTTTAAATCAATGATAAAAAATTCTCTCGCCAAAATTGTCGATCTTTGTCATCATATTTGAAATGGACACCTTAAAAAATTTTCATCCTTCAGTCTCTTAAATCCTTACAACTTCTTTTAACCACAACAGCCTCATACATATTTTGATTTTGATTTTTCAACTTGCATTGATTTTGCGTGTTTTCTCCTCTTCACTTTAAGTCCAATATTCAATATATTTTGAAATCGTTTGAAATATTCATCTCATTCCATATGAATTGCTTGTAAAATTTTGATACTTTTTTGTTAATCACTCTTATGCATGTTTGATGTCCATTGGGTCCCTTGAATTGAACTAATATATAAAATTCTCAACTGTTGAAGTTAATGTGATGCCATGAGATGATATGACAATTGCTACCGGTATGCAAACTTTGGATTTAAAATGTTCGCGTGCTTTACACTTACGTATTACGTGACTGTATTATACTCGATTAATAATTTAATTATTAAAATGAGTCACCGTGACATATGCGATGCATGTGCAAAAATAAAGTTGATAATTCTAATTTTGTTAAAAAAATAAAAAATCAAGCATCATGTCTAAACATTTATTGTCATATTTGATAAAATAAATCTTAAAATATAGAAAAATAAGTTAGTGCGTATAGCAAAATATCATCATCATGTCAAATTTAAATTTAAATTTTGAGTATAAATTTTTAATGAATTTGAAATTGTTAAAACCAAACATGTGCAAAGATAAAATTAACATATTGTAATATCAAGTTGGGCTTTATATTTATATTAAATATATTTTTTAATAAAGTTTAAATTATGAAAATCAAACATGTCTTTATAGGTAGTTATTTATCATTTAAGATTTATATTTTGTGTCATTTTTTAAAAATTTCTTGGAATGTGACTTGTCATCGTTCTTGATAGATAGTTGGTAGCATCAAATAAGTGTTGCATTAAAAGATATTTTTTCTTTATATATAGTATAGATATATATGTTCGTTTGACTTTGATTTGATCTTTGTTAGGTCAACATCTCCAAATAAGAATATCGCCGTGCAAAAATAATTTATAGTCTTAAGATACCTAGTAAATTTAAACATAAAAACTAGGAGCCAACTTACTTTAATTACGTGTTTATACGTGGGTGTATTTACCTTCCAATGGTTAATTATATCACATGATTTAAACAAAAATGTTAATCATAAGTTATTAGAAGTTATTAATGAATTATATACTTTGAAATCTAATTGGTTATGAGATAGATTATTAAAAGAAATTACTTTTATTAACTAATGAATCACAAGAAGGCCGACTATTTTTGTCAAATGGAAATGTTTGAGCTTAATTGTTAACAAAGGACCTTTTAGGGACAGAGTTACAATTGAACCAAACTTGAGGGGAAAAAGTACAATTATGTTTTTTTAACTTTTAACAGCTTTGTCAGGGAGATGACTTCTCAGCAGAAATGTCATCAGTACTCTTTGAAAGAGGTCCACGCGCCCTTCGTGCGTGCTTCTTCCTACGTCTCCTAAATTCATGCAAAGACTCACGGCCATACCCTTAGCCCATCTCCGACCACTCCACTCCGATTCACCGCAACCGGCGATTTTCGATCACTGCTACGAAGTACAGGAGATGTTCCCCCAATTCGGTGCCACGGCGGAGAGCCTGAGCAAGGCGTCGTCGGCGGTGTTCCGGATCGGCACCGACGCCCACCTCTACGACGATCCCGAGGACGTAAGCATCCCCCCACTCCTCGACAGCCGCTTCGACTCCGACAAGTGCGAGGCCCTCAAGCGATTGCTCGCCCTCATCGCTCAGGGATTCGACGTCTCCAATTTCTTCCCTCAGGTCCATTACAAATTGATTGGTTTCTAATATTTCATAGTCCATACGCTTTATCATTTGTTCCTTTTGACGTTTAACCAATTGCCAGATTAGAATTAGAATACGGAAACATTGATTTCAGTCATTGTTCTTTTATTTTCCGTAGTTTGACCTGTCAAAGACAATACTTGTGGATCTCTAGTTGCTATTTGAGTTCAGTTTGATGCTTAGAGAATTTAAAAAATGTAGAGGGGTGATAGTGGAACAGAGGGAGTAGTTGACGCGTTTTCTTTTACCTCAATTCTGTCAGAAAGACTGGATTTAGATATGCTGCTAAAGTGCATTGATAAATCATATAAGATTTACCTCAATTTAATTGGAAAGGCTGGATGTAGGTATAAAACGTGCACTGATACATCATAAACATTACTCACCCTCATCTTAACTTGAGAGAAGTGTGAGCCGCTCAAGTGATTACTCGCCCTCATCTCTCAGGGCTTCGACGTCTCTCATTTCTTCCCTGAGGTCATCAGTGCATTACACCCCCTGTAAATTCTAAGAGTGGTCCGTTAGAAAGATAAAAAGAAAAAAAAGAGAGAGGCATGTAATGCTACCATACTCCATCTGCTTCATAATTTCTGTCTTCCGGAGTTTTCCCGAGTTCCTAGGGTAGAATTCAAACATATAAACACTAAATCGAACTCAAATAGTAATCATGGTTCAAATAGGTATAGTTTGGCATGTCAAACTAGGGGCGCAAAGTCGATGTTTGCATGCGTAGATTGTACTCTAGGAATTTGCAAAAAGCCAAAAGAGGACAACAAATGTTAAACGGAGGGAGCTGCTGATATGTGTCCGTTTACCTCACTTTCTTAGAAAGATTGGAATTTGATACTGCTTTCTTTTATTGAATATTCCCTAGTTGACTCTTTGCAAATTCCTACATATATTTATTACGTGTAAACGTTGGCCTAACTCATTCTTTTTACCATAGTTTGACTTGCCAAATGATGCTTATTTAGTCTTTGATTGCTATTTGAGTTCAATCTAATGTTTACCTGTACTAAAATCCATCAGTGAGGATAATCCAACGAAAAGGAGGGAGTGGTAAATCATAGATCAAATAGGTACTGTTTGATAAGTTAAACTAGGGCAACATAATGACGAAGTCAATGCTTACACGTTCCAATTCTGTTCTTTTCGCAAAAAGTCAAAGGAAACAAAAACTGTGAAATGGAGAGAGTACTTGATATGTGTTCTATTACCTCAACTTTGCTAGAAAACCTGGATTTTGAAGTATTGCTAAAGTGCATTAATACGTTGTTGAAGATTGAATTTTTCTTTGCTACATTAAGTTTATTCCTTAGTTTGATTTTAGTTTTTTACATGCAGGTGGTTAAGAATGTAGCATCACAGTCACTTGAAGTGAAGAAGCTGGTTTACTTGTATCTCCTGCATTATGCTGAAAAGTAAGCTGTGGTTTACAAGTCACATAGCATATAGCCTATCCCTTTCATGTTTTTTGCATCCTTTGAAGCTTTTTGATTTGGAGGATAGAATACAAAAATCTAAACATCCTCACAGGTGTTTCTTGACTTGTCAAATTAGGGGGGAAACTGTAAAAGCATTCCCATCAGAACACATTGGTAATGAGGATCGAATACAAAATTATAAACATGTTTTCCAATATGGATTATATTTCAACCAAAACAATGAGTAAAGTCAATGTTTACATGTTGGAACTCCATTGTAAGAAATCACAAAAGGTCAAAGGGACAAAATTAACGAAATGGAGGGAGTATATAAACATGTAGTACATGATTATTTATAATAAATGCAGTGCCAGTCAAGTTAAACCAGCAGATATTCGTGTTATGGGTAGGCAAAGGTGAATTTCATGAAAGCATCTTGCAATTTTTCTAAGGCAACCATGGCTTATTATTTTCTTTGTGAGGTTCTATACCTGTATGTATATGCTCTTTGCTCCAAAGCTTCGATCTTTAAACAACTAATGAGTCGACACTTGCGTTTGGCACTGTTCTGTTTGGAGAAAAAATTGTACCTGTCTATTTGTGATGATGGAAGTACTGTTTCTAAAGTCAATTGAAGACGAACATGTGTATGATGGGTTTTACTAAAATACAGCATCTGTGAGTGTGCTGATATGAACTCCTTTGGGTTTTATGCTGTGATTTTTGCTGTTCTTTAGGCGTCCGAATGAAGCATTGTTGTCAATCAACTGTTTCCAGAAGGATCTGGGGGATCCGAATCCTTTAGTGCGGGCTTGGGCACTCCGTGCCATGGCAGGAATCCGACTACATGCGATAGCACCTCTTGTTTTGGTGGCAGTGGGGAAATGTGCGAGGGATCCATCAGTGTATGTTAGGAAATGCGCTGCAAATGCTCTTCCCAAGTTGCACGACCTGCGCCTGGAAGAAATTACTCCGTCAATTGAAGAGGTCAACTTGCTTGTTTTGTTAATCCATTTTCTCTCTGACATGACACCTCTGTTTGATGAGCAAGGTTATTTGAGAAACTGGCAGTTGGGTGTTAACCGTGTATGCAGCCAGAAAACAGAACACCTTGGCAGCCACATTTTGAGTCTGCTCAAGACTATTGAAAACTCACACTCCTACCAAATCCTTGAGAAAACACTGCTTCACATCTTTGGAAATTGACAACCTTTTGAAGTGACATAATTTCTTTCCAGTCACAAATACGAACAGAGGCAAAACGGAGTTGTTCTCCAACTCTGATACCAGGAGTTCCCCGCAGTCTGGAAAAATTTAAACCACCCCATCATAAAAATATTAAACATATTTGAGGAAAGGACGATATTTACTATTGTAAGGGAAATAAGACTGTGGTATCACTTGACCATGTAAAACTAGGAGGTGTAAAGTTTTCTAATTTTTCTGTTGACATTTCTCTGTTCTTTCCCCTGAACTGATGGTCAGACTTGAGTAGAGATCTCTTCCTTAGCTGCCATATATATAGCACACAGCCGAGAGTTTTTTATATTTACCTCACTAATGCGATGATAAAGAGGGATAGCTGCTGCCATTGTAGGGTCTAGGGAGTGTTAGATTAGATGTACGCAGTCTTACCGAACTGGTGACCTCCAGAGTCACGGTGGAGCAACATTACAGTTGCCCAAAATGAAGATACACTCCAAAATTGATTTGCACACAATCACACATCCATCTGTGTACGCTTCTCTCATCCCATGAAAAGGTCTAGCTGTATCGTTCAATTCTTTCCTCTCAAGTAAGGGTGATGACTTCCGAAGGCTCATATCATAATTGTAGGTGTAGCAACAGCACACATCAAACCTTTAGCTTTGACATGCGCTTATGTCAATGCTTGTTTGAGAGAGATGGTTTGCTCTGCCCTCTAGCTGCAGGATTCTCCAATTCTAGTGACACTCGTGCCCTAGAAACTCGGACCGAACTCCTTTCTCAAAACCTACTGTTCTCGTGAAGCTCGCAGCCCCTGGATTTCGCAGCCCCTAGCTCCTGCCCAGGCGTCGTTCAGTTAAGGTCTTCCCGCGTTGTTTCATTCAATTATATCTTTTCTTAACTAGCCGCTTGTAGGAGTTGTTCAATTATAGATTTTCGTTCAACACGGTTTACGTTATATATTTTTAACGGCAGGTTGTTACTTGCAACTGTTTTTGGGTTCATTGTTTTAAACCTTATATATAGACAGCAGAGTTCATTAATTCACAGTCGTGCATGTGCATGCTTTTCTTTTTTGAGACTCATGCTGTTTTACCCCCGAAGCCCCCAACTATCGCATGTTCCAGAAGTGATTAGGCATATTATCGCCATTATGCTCAGTGGGCTTTTTTTTTTTTTTTGGGGGGGGGGGGGGGGCAAAGTTCAGTACTGCTTTCTTCCCTGAAAATGAGAAGGTAAAAGCACGATGTTATAAGTTCACTATAAGAGACAGTTACCCTTGGTCTTGCCCCTGATGGTTGTGCTTATCCTTGTTTATGGAAAAGCTCTATGCCACGATCTTCAATGAATCTAGTTAATTTGCGTGTACTTATCTTTAATTGTAAGTTCTGAAAGTCTTATATGGTGCCTTTTAACAGATATATAGTCATCTATACAGGTTGTGGGAACATTGTTGAATGACAATTCTCCTGGAGTAGTAGGAGCCGCCGCTGCTGCATTTGCTTCTGTTTGTCCAAACAACTTGGCTCTTGTTGGCAGAAATTATAAGAAGTTGTGCGAAACCTTGCCTGACGTGGAAGACTGGGGTCAGATTCTCTTAATTGGGATCCTTCTGCGCTATGTAATTGCGAGGAACGGTCTTGTAAAGGAATCTATCATGTCATCTTATTCTCCTGAGAATTATAATTCTGGGAACGAAGATACATATGCTAATTTTGATTTAAAAGAGAAAGCAAATGACCTGGTCACAAGGATACCTGGCTCTGAAGTAGCAGATATGGTCTCCAAGTGTTACCTTGAAGGACCAGACAAATATTTGTCACGATCGAGTTATGCAGACAATGGTTCCTTGCAGTTTACATCTGCCAAAAGTGATGACGATGTGAAGATGCTTCTGCAATGTACTTCACCTTTGTTGTGGAGTCATAATAGTGCTGTGGTACTTGCTGCTGCTGGGGTACATTGGATTATGGCACCAAGAGAGAACATTAGAAGAATTGTTAAACCACTCTTGTTTGTCCTGAGATCATCTAATGCCTCAAAATATGTGGTATTTCACACTTTCTGAATGTATTCTCTTATTTTGAGCAGTTTGATCCATAACTATCCTGGTGATATGCATTAGGTCTAGTCTAGCTTTTGCCTAAGAGATTTTTAGATGTCTAGATTCATAAAATATTTGCTCCTTACTCTACATGTTTATATAACATGTTCGAAAACTAGTCAGCTTTCAATGAATATAGGGAATGGTTAAGGTAGGTGTTGATTAGATTATAGACTGAAGTCCAATATTGGAAATTAGACAAGTTCCACACGAGTCATCATCTCTGAATTTGGGGGGTTTTCGTTCTGTTTTTTCTTTTTTTGTTTTTGTCGATCGCCCCATCTGGCAGCTATGCACAAATTCATTGACAAAAAATGATCTGCCACTGTTTGCTAATTAGATAGTGGGCTAATAGTTGGTCATCCTACCTTTTAATACTTGGTGTTAATCCATCCTTTTTTCTGCTCAAGGAGCTTGAATCATCTTTGCTGCTACCTCTGTGTTGGGAAAAGATAAACGCGATTTGTTCGAGTGTTGATGATCGTTTGTATTCATCTGAAAGGTGTTACTGGTATGGACATGACCTAATCAAATTTGGGCCTCAGTAGGAACTAAGCATGCGACTTTTACCTTTTTTGAAAAAAAAGCATTCAACTTGGTCTGGTGAAACTTCATCCTAACCCTCATTTCACAAAGCTTTTAGAAATTTCAGGATGGTTATTGTTGATTCATAATGAGACCTAGGCCCCCCCATGTTTTCAAGATTACGTAAGGGTGCTCCTCCTTGCCCTTAGCGTGGATCTGCAGTTTTTGGTTGTGTGGGTTTTAGTCTCACTAGCATCACATAATGCACAGGAAATGCTTTCTGACTTAAGAACTGTGCAATTGAAAACTTTTTCACAAATTTGTGAGATGCACATCCGCTGAAGTGCCAGACTTGAGTACTGTTTTCTGATACCATAAGTTCATATTCCTGTTTGTTTTTCAAGAATTCCAGGTCCTGGAAAAAGAACAAAAGGGAAAATAACTGAAGGTAATAATAATGGAACAGAAGTACAAAAATAAAAGTTCCCAAGTAGATAATCATGTATGGTATTCTGTTTAACATTATTCTGACGTTCAACTCAAGAGTGTTGAAGACTATGAGATGTAAATGACTCGAGTTAACGAGGTGTCTTGGAGCAAACATGTCCCTGGAGTTGATAGAGGAGAGTGGAAGAAAGGATTCATGCAGACAACCCCAACTCGTTTGGGGTAAAGGATTAGTTGAGTTGAGTAGAATGGTTTGTCCTGCATCCTTATCCTGATATGTTAGTGATCTTCAAAAGTTATTTACTCAAGTATGCAGGTAAAGAGCAACCATTTTATTGGTAATGAACAATGGTTATACCATCATTGGCATGAAGTGCGTTAAAAGCACAAAAGGATTGATTCTTTTTCCTTGGTTCTTTCAATAGCATATCTTACAACGAGAATCGTCATTTTCTTTCTTCTTTTTCCTGGGGGATTTCTGCTTGTTAATGATTTGATAACGGCATCTAGGTCGTTTCTGTGTCTTGGCAGTCCAATACAGGCTACATGACTTTTCTATGTTGAAAAACTGAAGTGCTAAATAGATTATTATCAAAAGATTACGATAAACAGGCATTGGTATATCTGCATGAACATGTGCTTCTGGTCATGTGTCATATTGTTGCAAACCTGGGTATGGTTAACTACTTCATTTTCCACCTTGTGGATATGAATACCTCAGTTTGGTCAATGATTTGTGTTGCAAGTGAACAGACAGCATCGGTGGTTTTTGTTGTAATTTTCAAAGTTTCCAGAGACATGCTTGCAATCAGTTTCTGATATTTCTTGTGCAATATTACGCATTTGCAGTTTCATATATGCAAGATTGTCTATCAAAACTTTAATAAAAATGTTACGATGCAGGTCCTCTGCAATATTCAAGTGTTTGCTAAAGCAATGCCTTCACTATTTGCTCCACACTTTGAAGATTTCTTTATAAGTTCTTCAGATACATATCAAATAAAAGCTCTGAAACTTGAGATACTTTCTTCCATTGCTACAGATTCATCGATCTCAGCTATCTTTCAAGAGTTTCAGGTACTCTCTTATATAGCTTAACTTCTACTATAATTTGCATTCATCTAATGCCTTTATTTAGTATTAGTACCTTGGAGTTAAATTTACTAGAACGCTGCCTGGGCTGGAAGTTATTACTATCAACAGAAAGACTGAGATTGCAAACGTCAACTTTGATTGGGCAATGTCTTGAATCCTGATGGACCAAGAAATACTTGTTGGTCCTACTATTCATCTCCTTTTCATGGCCAGTTTCCATTTTCTTGGCCCTTTCAGTTTTGAACAGAACTAATTATAAACATCATAGATCGTGAACACTAAGAATTTTCTAGCATGCAGTTGCACCAGCAATACCTATTCTTTTTGGCTTATAAGGCAGTGTTCCCCATGTGATACAACTTTCTTTCATGCTCTCTTTGTCTAGTGTTTCTTGGTTTTGGGAAAAACATAAAGAAATCAAATGGTAATGGTTGTAATTCTTTCATGTCAACGATCTCAAGCAGTCGGGGTTCAAGCTTACTGGAGTTCCATCGATTAGAAGCACATGTACGAAGTAGAAGCAGCTAGTTTACTTCCCCAGTAAACATGCCTAACTTTTCCTTCTAATATCAGGAAGAAAATGGACGAGTACAAGAATAGCAAATTTATGAACTTAAGTTGGGAGTGAGAAGGTGCTTGACATCTATACATGGGTGTCCAGTTTTTTGACGTTTGCAATGATATTTGTTGGATAGAATTTTCTGTGGCTTCCACTCTTGTCAATGTTCTTGCACAGAGAATTGACATTACTCCAAAAGATGGAAAGTAGTGAGATGTACGCAGTATATGTTTTCTTTCTTCTTTGCATTTAGTTAGTTGCTACTATCTATCTTTATGTAATATTTTCTGCTTTTGACCTTGATAGTCTTGGATTGACATGCACATGCTTATTTTTTGGTCTTTTGCTAGGATTATGTTAGAGATCCGGACAGAACATTTGCTGCGGACACAGTAGCCGCAATTGGTTTATGTGCACGACAACTTCCGAACCTAGCAAGTACCTGCCTGGATGGGTTATTGGCTCTGGCAACACCCAGTAAGTCACCAACTTCTCTTTCAAATGGGTCCATTGACAATTGCACCCCCCCTCCCCCCACCCCCTTGTCTTTAATCTTCTCAAGTTACTCCCAACTTGCAGAATCTTTGAATAGCGAGTCTGGGTATGGGGAAGGAGAACCTATTGTTCTAATTCAAGCAATGATATCCATCAACGCAATCATAAAACTGGATCCACCCAGTCACGAGAAGGTAGTTTGACACAATCATCATTCGTTATTAAGCTAGATTTACCCGTTTTTTTTGTTTTATGTTCTCCACATGTATCTGATTTACGTGTAAATTGAGTTCCTGTTTTGGGGTTCCCTCGATTGACTGCAATGGTTTAGAAAACTAGGTTTACAAGGTGTTTTCTTCACTTCTCTACACCTTTTGTTGCTCCTAAATCTACTTGTCAGGGCCCATGGTAATTTGACTCGCGGTGTAGTCAAAAGTTTGATTTAGAGTTGCTAATTCATGTGCATGCTGTTCTTTGATCTAACTTGATTAATAATGTCATATGTATGTATAATCATATGCATTATATATAGGGTAAGTTCTCCCTTTTTAGCTTTGGATGAATCAAAATATTACTCTTAAGTTTTGACTATTAATGGCCTGTAGAGTTTCAATCAGGTGTTAGACATTGAATTTTAATAATTGGTTTTTCTTTCCAAATTGTTGCAGAATTATATGTTTTTGACAAGTAAAATTTTATTCACAAACGAGACCTGTAAAGGGGAAGGAAGCTGATTATGTAAATCTTGTAAAGAACCAGCTCGCTAACACAGCTACAGCCTGTCCCAAAACTCTACAAAGGCGTCATGGAAACCGATAAACACATCCTTGGTCCTAACAAAAGGTAGCAAAAGAGCCTTGAGCTTAACTGGAGGTGTCATAGCTAGCACAAAGATCGGTCGGATGGATGCTACATGGTTCTATATTGACTAATAGCCTTGAGTTCGGATGGTGGCCGAAAAAGGAAGGGGGCCCTTGTGGTGTGAGCTTATGGGTCTGTATTAACCACGTTTTGGCCTTTTCCAAAAATTTGTACGTTTATCTGTAGAAAGTGGCTTGAGGTTCAGTTTTGGCATGACTTGTGGTGGTGGGAGAACTTAGCAAAGTGTTTCCATTTCCTTTTAGGTTGGCTGTTAACAAACACTCCTCTGTGTCAGATTATCTCAGTTATAGTGGTGAGGTAGCTTCATGGAACCCTGTGTTCTGCAGGAACTTCCAGGACTGGGTGATGAGCTTGGTGGCTGATTTCTTCAGTCGTCTTAACTCGGCAAAGTGTGATTCAAGGGAAGGGGATAGAATGGTTTGGACTGGTAGCTCCTCCGGTAAATTCACTGTGAAACCTTTTTTTTGGTTATTTGGCATCTAAAGAAGGTACCTCATGTCCTTGGAGGGCTGTTTTGTGAACCCTGGCCCCCTTAAGGTGAGTTTATTCACTGGGAAGCAACGTTAAGTGCAGCGCTCGCTGGGAACAACCTGCGGAAGAGGCAAAGCTGTGTAAAACTGATGGGGAGAGCATTGATCATCTTTTATTGCATTACAAGGTGGCAAATCTGTTTTGGGACTTGACCTATCTCTGTTTGGCGTGTATTGGGTCATGCCTAAGTCGGTTATGGCTTTGTTAAGGAGCTTGTCCTTTTACCAAAGGAAGAAAAGGAAGACAGTACTTTGGGAGGTTACTCCCTTGTGCATTTTTTGGCGTGAAAGGAATAGTATAGCTTTTGAAGTAAAAGAGTCCTTAATGTCTGAGCTTAAAGTTCTGTCCTAAACACATTATTTTTTTGGTCTGAGCATAAGAGTACAGGTTCAATTGGTATATTTTTGGAATTTTTGGACAGCTTTGTTAGTTTGTCTAGCTGTTTAGCTAGGTACCAGTTTCCTCTTGTATTTTGGGTTCGCCCCCTTGGCGGCTTTGGATGTATTGTTACTTATCAACAGCAAAAAAAAAAAAAGCTTGTTTTTGACGGACCTTTTCTTTTAGACTAGCAATAAATGCTTATTTCTTTTTGATACTTTTTTTGACAAGTGAGTATAATCTTGCTTCATACTCACTTCTTTGTTTTGATAAAGGTGATCATTCATTTGGTTCGAAGTTTGGAGTCAATCAAGGTGCCTGCTGCCCGTTCACTGGTTATATGGATGGTGGGTGAGTACAACTCCGTCGGGCACATTATACCAAAGATGTTACCCACAACACTGAAGTATCTTGCTTGGTGTTTCAGCTCGGAAGCACTTGAAACAAAGCTCCAAATTCTTAATGCTACTGTCAAGGTAATTCAGTGTCATAATCTGCAGATAACTTGTACATTTACAAGAATTTACACGAATTTTTTTGTGATTTTGAATGATTTCATAACTTAAAAACTTCTTTTTGGTTGAATTCCTAATATGATTACCCAGGTATATAACCACCTGGATGGAGCTATATAGTGGCAGTTTCAATCGATTTATACTTTAATAATACAAGCAGCCTAATCAAAGTTCCGGACGCGCAGTGATCGAGATTTTCCCATTTTACGATGCTCAAGTTATTAAATGGTCAACTTCAATTTATAAAATAATGAAATGTTTTACATGTTAAAATTAGGACTGCAAGATTTGTTGTTTGGTAACAGCATTTGTGTTTTGTTGTGTTTGAAGTGATCAAACATCACATAACTTTCTGTCTTAAATCTGAGAGTGTAAACAAGAAAAGGGAAGCGGACAGGGAACGAAGAGAAGAGGAAAGAGTAATTTGTTGGGAAGAATGTCAGTATCTTTATGGTACATGTATATTATATGGATGTGATTGTTTCTTGTTATCCTTTAAGGGATCGAAAAGTAAGAATGTCTTAGAACTGAATAAAGTGAAAGAAACTTTAGAAGAATGTCTTAGCACTGAATAAAATGAAAGAAACTTTAGACTCCGTTTCTCATATTTGGTTTGATATATAAGACTTTTATCTATAATTAAGAAACAATTGAGGTTTCTTTGCATTATTTCGATGTATGGTTGGTACCTTTTACCCCACAGAATTTCTTCGTTCGATGAATCTTATGGGAATGAATTGCCCAGCAGTGTGGAAGACACATGGTTTGCCTCGCAAGTCATATGCGCCTTCTTTGCACTTGCAAACAATTTAATGTTGATTACATTTCTTCTGCTCATCACGTTTGCCAATACTACTCTGTCAAGGTAGCAAAATATCTAGTGGTTGTCAACTATGATTGTGTGGCATCTTAAACACGAAATAATTGTGTTTTGCATGGGGGTGGGGGTGGGAGTGGGGGGGCCTTGGGCTTTTAACTGAATGATGTGATGGTGTCTTGCTCATGTCTTGCTCCTACAAAGTAATTTCTCTTGTCAATTCCTTGATTTTCTCTTAGTCCTCTTATCATTTTGCACCTTACTCTTTTTAGTATTCAGTCCTGAATGTGCTTGTCTACTTGTCATGTAACTTAATTTTGCCAACTAATGAGGTGGGAATAAGCTTGTTTGGAAATGAATCTTGCCCTTCTCTAATACTTCTAGTGTAATTTTAAAACAATTCCCTAGTTTCTCTCCTCCCCCATTTTTTCTGAATTGTTCTCTGGTTTTTTAGGTTCTCCTCTCTTAATACCATTATGCTTTTACTTCGGGCTCACGTACAAACTTTCCTGGTTATGCTTCTGGCCCGACGCCACAGCTTTCTCTGGGATTTTCAGTTGCATTTATTTAGATTGCATTCATGGCCGTTTCTTCTGTTTACGTTTCTTTCTCCTTGTTATTTTTGCCAGCCAACTACTAGAAACTCTTGGTCTGGCATCATTTTCATTTTCTCCATCAGGTAGTCATCGGAAAAAGTTTCCTACATTTCTTTCTCCCTTTAAATAGGTCGCTTTCAATAGTTTGACTTGTATTCACCTTTAGGTTCTTCAAGAGGTCTATTCTTTTTTTCAGGTCCGTGTCTATTGTTTTCTGGTTTGTTCTTGTTTGCAATGTTAAGACACCAAGCAACTTGTCGCCATAGCTGGAGGCACTTGTTACCTAGGGATTTCTTCTCTGTAGACAAGTTTAAGCACAATAACGATTCCGTACATCCAAAACATATGCACCTATATTCCAGCATTTGTGCTTTGCATTTCTTTTTTATCTTTTTGGTGCATGATCTTACTTCTTTCGTAACACATGTTACCATTTTGTTTTGGCTGTGTTTTTTAACCGGGGGATGGGCTTGTTACTGGCTTTTTGAATGGAGCGAACGTGCAACTCGCATGTATATTTGCTTCATGACAGATTCCATTCTGCTACCCCGTTTTCAGATTTTGCTTATTCAGATCGTGTACCGAGTTACACTGTACAAATTGTGCTGCAATATAACCTCTGTTTTATGTGATTAAGAAATCTTCTTTGACTTTTATGGAGTTAATGCTACATATGTTACTCTCATCTGTCCTTGATTAATAATTTGGTGAGGTGTTCTTGATTAGCTATCTGGTCTTCTTTCCAGGTCTTGCTATGCACAAAAGGGGAAGATCTATCTACCTTTAAAAGTATCTTAAGCTATGTGCTTGAGCTTGCCAGAAGTGACTTGAACTATGATATTCGCGACCGTGCTCGTGTTTTCATGAAACTTCTGTCATGTTACATATGTTCTCATGGAGCGGAGGAAGAAGAAAAACATCAACCAAATGATAAGGACCTGCCACGTCTACTGGCAGAGTGCATATTTCGAGGACAAACAAAAACCATGTCACCTGAACCGGTTAGCTATCGGTTTTATCTTCCTGGATCTCTTTCGTTGATAGTTCTTCATGCAGCTCCTGGGTATGATCCTCTCCCTGAGCCTTGTAGTTTGGCTTACAATGACAATGGTCCTTACTTAAATACTGCTGTGGGAGTCTCTTCTAGAGACTCATATAAAGTAGAAGATCTCGACACAATGTCAAGATCAATGGATGAAGAAAGCACTTGCAGTGATGGTTCTCAAGATTCTGCTACTGGTTCAAGCGGTAATGGCATGAGTGGGTCTGCAAGTGGAGGTGAGGACAACACTGGTTCATTCATTAATTTTTCAGATGTTGCTACATCCATTAAAAATCAGGATGGAGGTTCAGACGAAAATGATGCTCGTTTTGGTGTTAACGATTTGGGAGAATTGATGTCCAAGAGTGCTCTTGAATCATGGTTGGATGAGAAGCCTGATTCCAGCCATAGTTCGCCTGAAGAAAGTGATGTTCGTAGATCATTGGCAAGAATCTCTATTGGGGATATTGCTGGGAGAGTTAAACCTAAAACCTATGCACTCTTAGATCCTGCGAATGGAAATGGATTGAAAGTGGATTACACATTTTTATCTGAGATTTCCAATGTATCCCCTTTGCTTATATGTGTAGAAGTCAGCTTCACAAACTGTTCCACCGAGGCTATTTCAGAGTTAATTTTGAGCAATGTGGATGACAACAGTCAAGATTCTTCAGACGGAGCACCGACGACTGAGAGGTGATTCAGGATATGATTTCATATTAGCTCTTCCAGTTTTCTTCGTTATGTTTTCCTGGCCACTATATGAAAGGGTTATGGTATCCTTATAATTGTAATGCAACGCCTTCATCAGGAACTGGGTTTGTTGAGACTCCAACTCGTAACCAATTCGCAACGAGTAGAGATTCCCATGAGGCTTATATACTGAGTGCTGACATGGTTTCTGATGTAGGATCTATATTCTCAGGACACCACGCTCTGTAGCTAGACTATATTGCAATCTTAGGCATGGTGCATGCATGAAAATGGGTTGATACATACAAATATGCATCTCTTAACTAATACATCCTAGCTGAGTTTTTGTTGTTTAATCTGGTGTGATCCCTACTGGTCCGTCAAAGTTTGTGACTTCTATGTAGGCCCGTTAAGTTTTGAATAAATATTGTTCTCACGTATTTGACATTTTTGTCATGTTGGAAGTAACTAAATTTAAATGAACGAGTTGCAAGCAGTGTTTTATGTGTTTACATGCTTATTCTATTTTGGTTTGTAAATTTGAGTGAAAGTTACCGAGATTCAGTTTTATAACAGTTTCTTACGTGATAAAACATGAGTTTCTCTAGAAATCATTTGTTAAGTCAAGTTAAGCATGTTATGAGATCATTATTACTGGAAAAATTACTGCTTCGAAGTCTAATGAGGCATCAAATTGGGGTTTTTGATAGCTGATAGACATTCCCAATTTTCTCTCTTCCATCTCCTTCTATAGTCTGTTCATCATGTCATCTGGCAAACTTTGTCACTTGGATTCTTCTTTTTCTGAAGTTGCGTTGGATATTCTTGTCTGTCTGGGAATATATATAGTTGTCACAGTGAAAGAGGTGAAAGAAGGATTTTTGGGTTGAGCCAATCAGGATGGGGGGGATGGCTCTAGAGGAATAGGATGATTGAATCAATACTTCGAACTCTTTATACAAGGCAAGAGACTTGATATTCGTGCTTTTCCTGATGGGATTCCATTGCACGTCTATCTTTTGAATTTGGTATAATTAAAGAGGGATTCTTGACCAGAGAGGGCGAGCTAGTAGCCACTAATCTCCTGTCCCAGCCTTGTATAAGAACAACAAACTGCAAGGAATCTCGTAATATGACACTGACTAAGACAGAGCTCTCGTTTATACTAACGCTTGGAGGTTAATACGTATTATTGTCCTAGGAAAGAGTGGAACTACATATGAGACCATGATTATTGGAAAAGATACCTTACAAAGTCGTTATATCCTTCGTCTCATGTCTGACCCATAAGATTCAATCTACATCTGCTTGATTTTTTGCTGTTACCCAGTCACTGGCCAGGATTCCTGGACTTCAAGTGGGATGATTGACTTATTAAACCTTGTATGGGAACAAAAATCTAGATTGTATGCATTTGATTATTGTACGACTGATTAATGCCATACTTTTATCTTGATCTGCAGTCCATTGACATCTCATAGTGATGTGCCAACACTAGTTCCAATGGAAGAGATTACTAACTTGAAGTCTGGCCAGAGTACAAAGAGAATACTCCATGTTCGCTTTGATCATCATCTTTTGCCCCTGAAGCTTGTCTTGTGGTGTAACGGCAAGAAGCACCCTCTTAAGCTGCGGCCTGACATAGGTTATTTTGTGAGACCTCTTCCAATGGATATAGCACAATTCTCATACAAGGAATCTCAACTCCGTGGGATGTTTGAATACACGAGGAGGTCAGCAACTTGTTTTTCAGGTCCATTAGTTAGCTACAATTATGTGAGTGCGTGTGTGGTTTAATAGGTGAATTTCTTTATGTTTTACTCTTTCTCTGAACGTATGATGCATAATATTGCAGTGTGGTGTTTCTGAAGGTGTTCTTGGGGTGGCGTTTACCTTTGTAACCAGCGCTGCCTTAGGTGCAATGATTATGCTTCACAACTTCACAAAAGCAGCTTATTGTTAGGCTTTTGTTTCTTTGTTCATGTTTATAACTAAAAATAACACTATCCAAGTTATCTTAAGCACCTAGTATCCCCTTTGAAACCCTAAAGATCCACATTGGAACCCCCTTATTCCATTAAAAAAACTGGTCTCCATCCACAAGTTCTTCCTCAAAGTTTGGATCTTTTCTCTGAGTTTGCTCCTCTCTGAGATTCTTCTCACATTTTGTATCGACTGGCTTAGGGTTAATCTTTGTTTTGTTCTAGAGTGGCACAGTACAATCTTTCGAATTGCTTAGATTATGAATCAAAAAGAGTCTTCCTCATTTCTTGTATGTTTGCTTAGTATGCTTGCAACTATTGTTGCATGCATTTCAGGATCATGTGCTTTCTGTAAGTTTATAAAAATGCTATTTCTCAACTCAACCCAATAAAGTCTTTGCCAAGCTAGTTTGTTAAAGTGTACTTCCTTACAACTTTTGTCCATTTTTCTCTCGGTCTAGCCTTCCCTCTTCTTACGCCCGTCAACTTGGCAAAAGTAACTTCTCCTCATTAAATATGTTCAAACCATCTCAAGCGATGCTTTAGATATTGATTAGCACCTCTTGATTGACTATATTCCTCCTTAATGCTTTCCTCTTTAAACAAGTGTTGGCAAATAAGATACTTACTATAACAACTTATCACGCTTTTTCAAAATGCAAAGAACCCGTTCCAGTTGAATATTTACTCTAGACTATCTTAATCAGACATGAACGGGAGATGAAATTATTGACTTCCATGTTTTTGCTTTGCTACCATGCTAATAGCGAAATTCGTAGTTTTTCTTGTTTAAAATAAAGGACACTCCTATTCTTCCGAAACGTTCCTAAAAGGGGCTGCTTTGTAGATATAAATGGTATTCAACATTAGCCTTTAATAACATGGAGACAAGAGAAGACCACGCACTAGAAAAGGAGCAAAGGGGCTGAATCGGAAGTAAACAGTTATCATTGTAATTGTCAAAGCTGTGTAGTAGTAAATATGGAAGTGGCTAGCCTTAACTACCACCATGGTAATGTTTCTACCACCAACCAACCCATTGCAACACAACTGCAAGTACCACTTATTATTGTCCACCTTCACCAAAAACCATCCTACCTATCCACCATTCTCATTATTTCTTGGTTATATTCAAAACTCGACTGATTTAGTAGAGGAAGATGCGAAGGGAAGGTGGAAGTAAAGTATACAAGTATTTAGGAAATGGTGGAACAGAAGTCGATGTTCTGACTGCATGTTTCTCTCGTAAAGGTTTGTCTCTCATTCAACATTTTTTTCTCAACACTTGGCTTCAAAGTTGAAATTGGGCTGCATATCTTCCCGTTGTGTGGCACTGCAGTTCGCGTCTGTTGACTGTGTTGGTTATTGTCGGTGGTCCTATGTTGGTTAAAGGTACTGGAGTGACAAGAGGGTGCTGTAGCTCAGGAAGAAAGTAGAAATAGATTTTGAGGTTGACGAAGGTAACAATAACTGGTTGCTCTCTGATTTGGTAATGGGATGGATATTTTTGGAGAGAGACAATAATACAGGAGGAACTGGAGTTAGCAGAAGGAGGAGAATGAGAAAAATGTGGAGAAGAAGAACAAAAGATCATGTGTTGCATCCGAGCACAGTGAAGGATGGGAGATTGCTATTGATAAGGAAATCGCTTTATTGACTAATTGTTTTAAGTTCTATAAACGTTCTAGACCTCATGACTTAACGTTTATGTAGTACTAAACTAATTAACCTACCTTGGTTAGTTTTGTCTTGGTGTTAAAAGATTGCTTTTCACAAGTGTTCTATACTGGCACAGATTGCACTAGTGCCAATAGCTTAGAATCTTGTGCTCAACAGTGAAACATGTTATCATGGTCAGCGAATAACATTGATCTTTAAGCAATCTCTGAGAATGAATAATATGTAGTATCCTTGTCATAGTCAAACTTTGATATTTTTGAGGCAGCAATATGTGATATCCTTCATTTCCATTATGTATAATGTTGTCATTGTCCATAAGAGATTACTTTTATTTTAAACTGTGCGGCATGCCAAGGTTTGGATAATTTTTTCTATTTAACGGAGAAAGAGAAGGACCAAAGTAAATCTTTTGAGTTCCATTTGAATGGGGCAAGCAGACTGGTGGAGATGTTGCCAGCTGCCCATCTGACTGTTTTATTTTTGCGAATATCCGAGTCTAGTTGTTGAAGTCAGAGAGATGAAATATTTCTTTTCTTGTTGTATGTAATAGTTGTCATTTCTTGCATCCAAACCATAAAGGGTGTTTACTTTTTCAATTGTTGTGCCCCGGTGTTTACTTTTTCAATTGTTGTACTGGGTACTGGAGTTTGATTTAATTTCTATCATTTACTACAGGTGCACCTTCATTGATCACATTAGGGAGCTGGACAATGATAAGGGTGAAAGCTCACTGACGAAAGACAAGTTTCTAATTATCTGTGAAAGCTTGGGATTGAAAATGCTAAGTAATGCTAATCTTTTTCTTGTATCTGTGGACATGCCTGTTGCTGCCAATCTAGATGATACATCAGGTTTGTGTATGCGCTTCAGCTGTGAGATTCTGAGCAACTCAGTCCCCTGTTTAATTACTATTACCCTTCAAGGTAAATGCTCCGAACCGCTGGATGTGTCCGTGAAAGTCAACTGTGAAGAAACTGTATTTGGCTTGAACTTCTTGAACAGGGTTGCCAATTTCCTACCCTGAGCCTCCTCAGACTTGCTAATTATTTGAAGGGTGATAGATGCTGTGTCGATTCTTAATTGTTTGAGTCGATGTCATTGTGTTTTTTTGTGTATTAATGTGGAGCATGTACATTAATCTCATCACGCCATTCTTTACTCTAGCTTTTTGGCGTTCATCAATGCAAGTTTCTCTTCCTCTATATTTTTCCGAGATAATGTGGCTGCTGTTGAATAGCTACATTAATGGGTTCACGGCCCGCTTTTTCACCTAGTTGTGCTTTGTTCTTGTTGTTAAGAGTTTGCCTTCTTACTTTATAATGCCTTACATTTTTTATATCACCGTGTGGCATTTATATGTGCACTCACTGCATGCCTTTCCACGCAATAATATCACATGCTCATCTTTCAACATCTCTCACTGCTAAGCACTTGTTTTCCTGTAGATGAGCCGAATGAGAGGAACAGGAAAAGAACAATTTTCTAATGCTGCATTTTGTGGTATTTATTTTCCTTCAATTGCAAGTGTAGGATCGGTTTTCAATTTTCTCATTTTTAAAACATGGGTCAACAACCATAATACATATTGAGCACATCAAAATCCAAGATACTGGGACAAGATCACAACTTTGATTATTGTTTGTTCATCAAGTTCTGATGCTTTTCCTTCTCTTCGGAACTGTTCTTCAGCATCTTTGTTTTGTTTTGCTCACAAGGGCAATAAATAGCGGAACTCAGAAGCATAAGGCTGGATTTCTACCATTTTTTCTATGGGAGATTTGCTTTCACCATTCAGGCACTCCATTATCAACCTTTTCGATGAGCCAAGTTGTGGCAGTTGGCTATAAATCCATTCCAGAAGTGACTCCATGTCATCTGCAAAATCTCTCATGTGCCATTGTAGAAGCTTTGGCACGATGATCCTTTTCTTGCTTGTGACCCCCACGGAAGCTTCCAGATACTCCACTCTTGCTCTCCCGAGCTCATTGACAATGTCATCTGCCGTATACACTCTTAACTGCAATTGTGAGATGAACCTAGTTGAGTTTTACGAACTCTTTTATGATACAAAGGCATTTCCTTAAAATAAATTGCAGCAGTGCTGCCTTACTGCTGCTGAAGACCAGCTGCCTCGGCAAAGAGCGAATGTCACATTGGGTTCTGGGTACCCCAGTCCATAGGCATGCCGTAGTAGCATTTCTTTTTCATCCGTTGGGCCCTTGTAGATCAGATATGAGTATGTCAGATTAATTGGGAGGCACTGAATTTAGGCTTGAGGCATTTTCGCTTGTGCAGTTTGACATCAATGCTTAGGAATTTGGGGTGTCGAGAGGGGAAGATGGGAAAGAGACATCAATGCCTGCAATGATAAATAGGTTGTACATGCATGCTTCCGCGCGCGCGGGCATGTGTATCTCTGTGTGTGTGAGAGAGACATCAATGCCTGCAACGATAAATAGGCTGTGCATGCATGCTTCCGCGCGCGCTGGCATGCGTATCTGTGTGTGTGTGTGTGTGTGAGAGAGAGAGAGAGAGAGAGAGGAAATTGAACTTCAAAATTGTTTTAGTGCATTGAACTTTTTGACCTGGGACATATCGAGAGATGAAATATAGTAGCTAGGTATATACATCAGTCTACTCACGTGATTGGAGCCAGATGGATGCCGGAGGATGAAGTGCTCGATCGCCAAAGCATTTAGTACAATGCCGCCCACATTCATTGCTGCCTGGGTCAGACAGTCACCGCAATAGGGTAAGTACATATGGAAGAATTTCAATGACTATTATAGATATTTTGCAAGGTCAGTAGTGGTACTTGTTTATCGTATATGATTTAATGCTAATGGTTGAAAAACATCTGCTTTTCCCTTTAATAGATCCTCCTTCGGTGGTTGCAGGATATATTTATTTACTCAATATGTGCCAGACATTGTCATGTATACCTTGTTCATGAGTGCCAGTAGATTCTCCTGTGAGGAAGGCAATCCATGTTGCAAAAATGCCTGTAATAGACAATATGTCACTTCTTTGCTGCATAAGGTCTGTATCTTGTCCCTTTTAATGTGGCTTAAGATGTCTTACAGTACATGCATTATGCAGGCGTTATAGACGTTGATCCAGAATGCTAACTTCTGCTTGTAGGTTAAGAAAGTTAAGTCCACATTGCATAGTTTATGCATCAAAACCCTGGAAGAGAAGAATATGAAAAGTACCTCCTTTCTGAATATCTTTCTGATAAAGGTGATGCTCAGAAATTGGAAAACTACCTCAATTTTCCCATATCTGGAAAACATTCAGACACACGAGTTGTATCCAGCGAGTTTCTTGTGATTTGAATGAAATTTTTGTAGGGGCCAACATCTCTGATAGTACCATCTAAATCTGGTAGTATGCCGTAAGGATCGAGTTTTTTCCTGTCATCATCGAGTGGAAGTGTGGCTGCTGTACAGATGAAGGAGGTTTTTGACATGAAGCCTTTCGAGTTCATGCAGGAGTTAGTATGCTTTGGAATGATGGCTGATTTTTTGTTGTCCAGCGACACCTGGTTCAGTTTGAGGTATATGCCTATTAAGCAGCTAAGCAGTTCTTCTGAGAGTACATTTGGTTTCTGAATACCAATTTCAATATCTAGATAGCTCTGGTTTCTGCTGCTGCTGGGGCATCTTGAATTTTCCGGAATATCATCTGTTCCTAGAGAAGAAATATTAGATTTCCAAATTTGAAGTTCCATATATAAACATATGAACTACCGTTTGTTCTGAGTTCGATTATGAGGAGTACAAAGATACGGTATTATCAGATTTGGGTGCCCGTGGGTGTATGGCAAAAATACAAGAAACTTACTGGTGGACCATGTTGATGACATGCTCTTCATATCGGTGGAAGAACCTATTGAGGCTCTTCTTTCCCTTCTTTTTCGGTGAAGTCTTCGCTCATCAGGATTTTGTAAGGTGGAAGGCAATTCGCAATCTTTGCGATCCGTTATATTTCCCTGTCTGTCAAGTAATCGCTTCTGTGGTCGTTGTTTCCGCTGCAGCTGGTGCAGTTCCCTTTTTCTTCTGTGCGCTTTCTCCTCGTACAAGCATAATTTCAGCTCATCAACTTTTCTCTCCAGCGAGAAAATCTCTTCCTCCACCACAGCCATTTCTGCAAGAAGTGCTTGAACCTGCGACCGAAAAAAGGAGTGTTAATAAGACCTTAGTTTCAAGGTTGAACTTGTTAAGGATAACTTTCTACTGCCATTTTTGCCCCTTCAGACTTCTGTCATTTTCGACGTTATTTTTGGAGCATATATACGTTTCCTTCGGGGTCTGCAGAATAAGGAAAAAGTTTGACGATACAGAGCAGATAAATGACGAATGTGTACCTTAATTGGGAGAAAGGATGAGAGGCATGGACAAGAATGAACAGGACCTTCCAGTGCACATTGCAAGACCCTGTTCAATTTCAGCTCCCCGTCTAACTCTACTTGCAAATTTTCCACCTGCAGAGCTTATTATAGGCTAAGAACGCACTCCCTATAGCATGTAATAGAAGAATATTGAGGAAACCAGAATGGAAAGACAACTCATCGTACCTCCTCCTCGAGATCAACTATTTTCCTCTTCTCCTCGTTCGGCTGCATCAACAAATCCTCGAATTTCATCGTTCTTTCATGAGAAACATTAAGCTCAGAAACTGTCTGCGTGTGCGACGGAAGGGAGAGGGAGAGATTTGAAGCTGGTTTAGAACTAAGAATATGAACTCATGGAAAATAAATATGGGAGGAACTAGAATGTATAAAGGAGGAGAATGTAGGGTGGAAGAGATTGGAATCTGTGGTTGGAATCGTTAGGGAAGGAGTATGTCAATGTTCTGAACATATAAATGTGTGTACGAGCATTCCATGAACGTGAACTCACTTGCCCAAATATTAATTCAACAATGAGGTGAAGACGTGAAGTCCATGACTAGCTTAAACCTCCAACCGCTTGCTTGGTCTTAAGCACTTTCAAGTGGTTGTCAATGCAATATTCACCACTTGTATTTATCACGAGTCTTCCTTCTTGAACATGTATATATATTACTGTAGCAATTATCTTTCGAAAGTGCTTTTCGACCACCTTTTTATGCCTTCCCACCTCATTTGTATAGTAATGCATTTCAGCGACATTTGTGTAACTTTTTGGCGTCAAGTAACGGGTGTAATAACATGGATAGCGATGGAAATAGCCTCCCCCTCTGTGAATAAACACATCCAGAGACATGCATCTATTGCTACTTCGAACAAGTTATTCATATTTGTGCATCGAAGTTTTGAGCCAGCCACCAGGTCTATGGCTTTAGTGGCACTTGTGTTTATTTACCCAATTTTTAAGGATACAAGTGAATGATTCTAATCATCTTAAGTATTGGGTCATACTATTCGAAAAATTTATATACCTAAGTGATGTCGATTTTTATGCTTTATCATGAATATATATATATATATATTACCTTAGTGGAACTCATTCTCTTTGTTTGTTTTTTTACTTTAAAACGTCATCCACTATGCTAGAAAAATCATTGACGAGAAACCCAAATTGCAACCAAACCCATGTGTATTCACAGGTCCATCAACTAATAATGTGAATTTGTGAGGGAAAAATTATATGTGATTGATTATTTGAATCTCTCCTGTACGGCGATATTATAGTTTTGAGAATTATGTATGTGTGATGCACAAGCATTAAACCCAAAATGATATTCTTATTCCATTTTTAATCTATATTGAACTATGGATACCATAAAACACTAATAAAAATTATTTAAGAATAGACCTGAAACTAGTAGCATTAGGGATTTCAGTAGTAGGGGCTGGAGATATTAATTCAAAACTATAACAAAGTAGTGCTTCAATAGAGAAATTTATTATGCGTTACTTAGCAACTTCCCAAGAGACTATAAGTTAATATGTTGTTTGAGCTTACAATTAGACACCACCGCCTTTTTGGATCGATGCACGTAAACTTGGCACCAGTTGAAGCAATCTATCAACGTTGTGGCTGGGGGAATATGACGTTTGTTATCTAGTCATAACAAATCTCTCTAAGATACAATAGTGAAAATAAAATGCTACCAATATTCCATGCAAATAAAACAAAAGAAAAATGATAACAGTAATTGTACCACTTTTGGGTATATAATTGCACTCTAAAATAAGGAACAAAATACACTTTCTATCGAGCTGATAAAATGCAATAGTAAAAGCTTTATCAATTTGAGGAATCAAGTGTTTCGAGAAATAATTGTTAATTAAACTTTGTTCATTCACTTTTGGTATAAAAAGAAGAAAAAAAATAAGTCTAATATTTCCTAGTTGTTTATTGAGATAAAATTAAATAAAGGTACCAATACTAAATCAAAAATAACTATATTATTTTTTAGGGCTAATTACACCTATGTCCCTGAGGTTAGTGTATAATTACAGACAATGACAATAGTTTGGACATATTACACTTATGTCCGTTGACCAAACGGAATCCTAAAAACCCTAACGATTTTAATGAAAAGACTTTATTACCCTTGAGTTTGAAGGTTATTTTTTTTAAATGCCATTACTCCATTATTGCCATTTTCTCTTCTCTTTTATCTTTTCCTTTTCCTTTTGGAGAACCCACCACCAGGCGCCTTCCATACCTGAACAAGTTAGCACCGACGACTGCCTCACCGCCACCACCACCTCGTGATAGGGGTGAGCACGGTTCGGTTTGGTTCGGTTTGAGGGTCAAACCGCAAACCAAACCGTTACCCCTCGGTTTGGAAAATTGTAAACCGAACCAAACCAAACACCATCGGTTTGGACGGTTCGGTTTGGTCGGTTTAAACGGTTCGGTTTGATCGGTTTGGATCGGTTTGCGTCCATTTAAAGACGTTGTTCACTTGCAAACTACTATTGGATCTAACAGTGATTAAAAATTCAAGTTATATGTTTTTTAAATTGCATATAATCTTGTTAAATTCGATATATAAGTGATCCTCGATGTATGAGAAAGAATGAGAAAATATTAAACATTTATTGGTCACAAAAATTTTGTGTTATAAGTGTTCTCATTATTATTTTTTCTTATAACTTTCAAGATTGGTATATATGGATTTCCTTACTACCGTATATATGAAATTGTCAATGAACGTTACTAAAAGTAGAGTAACATATCATAGGTCGGTTCGGTTCGGTTTGGAATCGGTTTAGAAAATGTGAACCGTGAACCAAACCGAACCAAGGTCGGTTTGAGAAATGTGAAACCAAACCATTAAAATCTTTGGACGGTTCGGATTGGATTGGTTCGGTTTGGTCGGTTTGAGCGGTTCGGATCGGTTTGAACGGTTTGATGCTCACCCCTACCTCGTGAGACAGAAGCACCTCAGCCTCGCCCTTCGCTACCCAATCGTCGTTGGATCTGCTCCATCGCATCGCCTCCGACACGACCACTGTTGGAATCTTGGACAGACGGGGGTCGCGGTGGCTTGGGAAGGGAGGGAGTGGGGACGGTGGCAGTACATTGGGATGACGGAGGGGCTGCCGCCGGGGTGGGATAAGGGGAGGGGCTTCTACAACCACTTCGGGAACTGAAACTCCCGCCGGTGAATCTTCGGGCAACAAGATCTCCCACCGCTCAGATTATACGTGGTATAGCGGCAGCGTGGGTTTAGGGGGAGGGGTGGACGTCGGCGTGGGTTAGGGGAGGGGGCGACGACGGCCTGGATTTAGGGGAGGGGGCGGCGGCGGCGTGGATTTGGGAAGGGGGCGGCGGCGTGAGTAAATTAGGGTTGGAAGGGATGAAAATTAGAGGTTCCTTCTAAAAAATTTTGAAACTTTTTGTAATTAAAAAAAATCATAATAGCATTTGTAATACTGTATAAAGGTAGTATTGTCAATTTAAAAATACACGATGATGACATAAGCCAAAAAGTACATTTTTTTAACGGAACCCTGACGGATGGATACGGTTGCTACATTTTTAAAGTTTTTGGTCACGGTATGTTACATTTTGAAACTTAATGTCATTGACTGTAATTATACCCTAACCTTATGGACATATGTGTAATTAGCCATATTTTTTAAAAGAAGCTACAACTTTTTATATAATAATATGCTCTAATTGTTATTTGTTCTCTCTATAGTTGTCATTTTTTAAATTCATGGCCACAAGTACGACTAACACAAACAATTGTAAGGTAAATCTTAAATAATTTTTAAGTAAGATATATACATTTAATTAGTAGAAAAATACTAACGGATTCTTACATAGTATATGTAAAAAAAAAATTTCAAGTGCGAAACTTGTTACTATCATTGAGATGGAGCTTGAAGTTACACGAAAAGTCGTCTACATACTTTCATATGAAAATATCTAGTGTTGTCACCTTATATCTATCACTTTAAATTTAAATATCAATTTTAATAGTAAAGGCAATTCTACTTTGCTCCTTCACATCCACATTTGTGTCACGGGTGAACAAATGTCACTAAAATACTGTTATCGAATTTTGAGATAGAACGAGAAGTTATTCGAAAGTCCATATGCGCCCTTTCACATGTAAATATTTAGTGATGCCGCAGTTAAATTTTTTTCTAGTATTAAAGGCAATTATAGTTTGCTATTTCGGTCCCACACTTGCACCGTACAAGTGAGCAAATGTCACTAAAAGTATTTCACAGATGTCCCTACTACTGATGCACCTTTAGTAATGGTATACTCTTGCTTGTTCAACTTGCCAGTACACTGTGTCAGAGAAATAAATAGAAGTATACCTAGGTGAATTATAATACAATTAGTCAAATCTTATTTTAGTATAGTGCATTCAATTTCCTTAGTTGGTTATTACTGTGATAGAATAATAAAAGTACACAATTATAACGATTTTAACTGTGAGAATTACAGATTACAATATAATGTATCTGAAAAAATCAAACAAAAAACTTAGAGAGACTCCATAAGAAGTTAGATCTACCAAATTGGGAGAAAATAAAAGGTGACATTTGACTAAAAGGAGAAACATACTCGTTTTTCACACACATGAACGAAGCGAAAAATTATTACCTTTATTATTTTGGTTCTTATATTAATATAAGGGGCGAGCACGGTTCGCTTTGATTCGATTTGGGATGAAACAGCAAATCGAGTCGTTACTCCTTAGTTTGAAAATTTGTAAATCGAACCGAACCAAACCAAACACAACACCATCTGTTTCAATGGTTCGGTTTAGTCGGTTCGGTTTGGTTGGTTCAAACGGTTTGCGGTCACTTGAAGATGTTTTTCCTTTGTACACTACTGTTGAATCTAATAATAATTAAAAATTGAAGTTATATATTTTTGAATTGCATATAATCTTGTTACGATTGATATATAAATGATCACTGATGTATGAGAAAGAATGAGTAAATATAATATAGATATTGGTCACGAATTTTTTGTGTTATAAGTGTTCTCATTATTTTCTTTTCTTGTAACTTTCAGGATTTATTTGAATTTTCTTAGTACCATATATGTAAAATTATCAATAAATATTTCTAAAAAATAAATTAATATATCATAGGTCGGTTTGGTTTGTAATCAATTTAAAAATGTGAACTGTAAACCCAACCGAACCAATGTCGGTTTAAAAGATATGAAACCGAACTATTAAGATTTTTAACTGTTCGGATTTGATTGATCTAATTTGATTGATTTAGATCGGTTTGATACTCACTCTGATTGATATCGACTTCTAGGTGTGCAAGGAGATAAGTAATAGACGTCAAATTTCACATTATAGATTTAGGCATTCACGACTTCCTTATAAAATAAAGGAAAAGAGAGTTTCTTGAAACTTTCAAAACATTCTACTTCAAAAGGAATAGTCCTCTCCATAAAACAAAGCCGCCGACCGTGGGACTCGAACCCACGACCACGTGGTTAAAAGCCACGCGCTCTACCAACTGAGCTAGGTCGGCTTATGACTATCTTCTCACAGGGAACACTTTAAATATTATAATATTTTGAAATCTTTGTTCCTCAATGGCAGCATTACTCGTGAAAGAATAATATTAAGTAGCTCGTAAACTTTTATTCATCAAAAAAGTTCTCTTCACAAAGAAGGTCACCTACAAAATTTGGAGAGTCGGTGTCAGAAATTACAAATCATATCTAATTTAGTTCTTAGAAAAAAATACCTAACATACTTATAAACTAGTGGGGATTGAGCTTCATGCACTTGCTTATATTTAAGTTTCGTCGTATATTTTTTAGCTGCATATAAGGTGGGGACATCAACGTGAAAATGATGCCTTTTGTGAACTACTTCTTTTTAAATTACTTGTTAGGTTTTCTTCTTATTTTCTACTACTTAGTTAACATATGCTTGCGCACGCGCACACACATACACAAAAAAATTACTTTAGTTAATAACGGTACATGAGATTTTTCCAACTTATAAATACCCTAAGGAAAGGATCTACTTATGTGAAAAATAATTCTCATTAAAGATTATTAACTTATTAAGTGTTAATTATTAAAGCATCATTGACTGTATGCTTTAAAAAAAAAATTACACGTTTCAGTTAGGTGAGTGACATTAACTTGGAGTTACAAGGCGTTCCCCCTTCTAAGACCACCGATCATTTGATTGCAAACTTATCTGATATCAATCACATATTAAAATTTATTTTAACAAAATTATGGCTAAGTACCGACATTTACTCGTATTTCATTTTCTCCTCTAATACATTCTACTTATTACAATCGTCATGCGAGACTATTAAAATTTACCATAAATCCAACCGATTCTAGGTGGGGAATCCATATTAGAATGTTTGTATTTCTTCCTTTATTAATGACTCAGTTTAATGTAAGCATGATCGGTTCATTGGATTAGTGGTTCAATTAAGGTTAAAACGCACAACATTTAGTAATCATAGGCCATAAAGGGATGAAATATTTCAAACTATAAAGCATATATCTGCATTTTAACAAAAAATAGCTAAATACAAACATATTTCATGCTCGGACAGAGCTTATATGGATCGAATATAGACTTTACTATATCTGTAACGCTTAAAGGCAAATACTTTTTTTTGTAGGAATATAATATTTATGGATCAAATATATGATTCATGAGCTCCGCTCGATTAGAATACGAATCCTAGTGGAGGTTCATTTATTCGAACGACCAACCATTTACAGCCCTACATGTTCTGTAATACAATTATCGCTTGTTGCTCTGCCGTTAAATTCATATGGGACATGAAAGATGTGTTTCCTTCACCAATAATGAATGGTATAGTAATTACGAAATATTGTCTACAACTTAAACAAAGAGATGTACGAAATCCGTAACTTTATGAATAAAGTTGCTTCTTTATATTTTATTTATGTATTTTTTGCAGACATATATATGTTAAAAGAAAAAAAGAAACAAATTGATGTACCCCAAAGTTTGACGACGAAAAGAAAAGAAAAGAAAAAGAAAAGAAATGTATTTTTCAGAATTTTCAAACAATAAAATCGCCCACGTTACAAGTACCACAGCTTTGCATAGCTCCAAAAGTATATATTTACCGAAATGCCCCTTCATATGTACAGTGAAAGCCCTAAACAACTAAACCCCTTCCCCAAGCTCTCTAAAACCCTTGACCCCTCCTTTTGTATTCTCTCTCTACTTTCAAAAAGTCGCCACCGTCCACCGTCAGTCGCCGCGGCCATCGTCGGGTTCCACACTAGACCCGCTGACGTCCAATCGGTAACCCGATCCACCAATCCTCAATTTCGTCCTTAATTTGTTTTCAATTTCTCCGAAATGCAGTTAGACAAAAATCCTCGGGATTCCAATTTCCCCCCTTTTATGTTATACTTTAGCTACGCTTTTTGGCGGATCTACTGTCCTGTGGTTTTTTTTTTTGGTGGGTGTTGTTTATCTCGATGTAAGCTTGATGTTATGCACTTTAATTATGCAGAATCCAACAAATTCGAAAAGGTGTGTAGGTACCAAAAATGGGTTACTCGCTTTAGTTTTAATGGGCCTGGTTTTATCTTGTTGAAGTTGTGATTTACTTGTGGTGCTGTGCTTTTAAGTGAAATGGACAATGGGGATGGTCGAATTATATGGTCTTCATTGCTGTAAAACAAAATTTTGGTCCGTTTGACTTTATGTAGTATGTGGGGTGCTCATTTGATATGATTTTATGCATGCAGAACTTAATTCTGGGTAGGAATGGGGAAGTTATAATTGTATTTGGCAACTATTCCAGACTTGGTCATTTACTACGTTGTAATTCTTTGCTGTGTCTGCACATTATGATATTTTTTACTTCGTTCAACTTAGGTGGGGAAAATAAAAAATCTTTCAACTCTTTCGGCCATTTTTCTTCGGGTGGGGGACATCTCACTAAGAGAGCTTTGAAAAGGAATATACAAGAAGCTATTGGCCGCGGTGGGGGGTGGGGGGAGGGGGGTGGGGGGGGGTAGGGGAGTAGGGAGAGATAGAATCTGTTCCTTATAATTCGTTGTAGGGCTTTTGATTAAATGAGAGTACAGACATTATAATGTACTGCAGTATTATTCGAGTCTTGTATATGCTGCTTGCTTGGCTCCATTTTTTGTGTGTGTAGTTACTGGATTCTGTTCTGCAAGTTTGATAATATACTTTCAACAGTACGTGTAGGTGGTCATGCTTGCATAATAGTGGCGCGTTCTCAAAGGTGTTCATATTATTATTTATGAGTTTGGTAGATGTTCATCGTACTTTCATGGTATTTGGTACTTATGATTGAGAATATGTTCAATCATTTTTTTGTGTCTTCCTGTTTGAAGATTGTTCGGCTGGTATGTACCTTGTGAAGATGCTCAGACGATGTAAAAACTGAAACCAGAGTCCCTTGAAAGCAGGTTTTCAAATAATGCTTGGCATTCAAACTTGCTCGTTAGGAAAAGAGAGAAACACCATGGCCCATTTGTCTGCTTTGTGCTGCTCTCACACAACCTTGAGAATTTCAGTCACCTCACCTTATTATTTTTCTAGAAAAGCATAAGTCTACTTGTTTCAATATATAATACATGGGTTTATAATTTTGGTGAGCAATCTTTATCTTATGCAAAGGTTTTTTTTCCCAAGGTTTCAACTGATAAAAACTATCGGCCATTGTAAATAGTTTCATTTTATTAAATAAAACCAGGAGTTGGCAGCATTTTTATTTAACTAAAGCATCATCAACTGGGTACTTTTATTTGGTCTGTTAATATGAATCCTTTTCTTCCATTTCTCCCTGTCAAAGCACAATGTCACTGATAACATGTGATCTATATTCATCTATGTACTCTGATAATATGTGATATATATTCATCTATTTGTATTCGTGGATGTGTAATTGTTTTGATGGCAAATTACCTACTCTCAGAAATTAAGAACATGAACTTCCAAAACGTCAAAGTTCCCAACGTACCGGGTGGTGGTGCAGCTTCTGCTTTAATCAAGTTGGGAGTTATTGCTGGACTTGGCATATATGGAGCAACCCACAGTTTCTACAATGTCGAGGGAGGGCATCGGGCGATCGTGTTCAATCGTATTGTTGGTGTCAAAGACAAGGTTCTTTCGCGTTATCATTCTGATTTTATCTGCTTTTATTAAAAAAAGTTTTTACATTCACCTTTCGGCTTTCACCTACTCACCTTTTGTTTTTATAAGAATCCTGAATGGTATAATGTATTTGTGAAGCCCATGGCATCTCTGAAACATTCTTTCCTATTCTGCAAACCTTCAGTGAATTGGATCAATATCCTTAAATTGGAGATACTTAGAGCGGCGGGAAAAAAACATTTCAACTGGTATAGGTTTATTTATCTCGGTATGTGGGCAGAAATGTGGATGAATGTTTAGGCTAAAGTGAGGAACCTCATTCCTCACATTTATCTTCTAGTCTTACCTGCTTTTAAGTGGATCCTAGCCACATCTGTTTTACCACGTGTTCCAGAATCCCCATTAAGAATGTCTAATTAAGCACCAAATTGGCTAAAATATATGTGTGCACACCTGCAAAGACATTTATACGCGATCTGGGATATCTTTGACAAGTCAAGCAGAGTCAGGATGCCGATCAAATGTATTACTCATTTGTTGGAGTATGATTTGATTCTTATTGCCTGATTAAAAGGATATTGTTTTAGTTGTTTGAATCCTTGATGATATCTCTGTTGAAGTTTGCAACTGAATTGCGTGAAATGTAGACGGTCGATCCTCATAATGTTGATGGTGTTGGCACAACGATTTTGCCGGAGTCAAATAGTCCAAATATTTATTTCTTCACGTACTTCTGAAAGGGTTGATCTGGTTGTGTAGTTGTTGAATAACTAGAAGCTCTGAATAGCAAAGATAAATAAATCCTTTTATACATTACTAGGGTCATAATTATCATTCGTCCTTGGTTCATGCTTTTTATATCCTCTTGCCTAGAACCACATACTTACATGTTGGATACATGATTTTTATGCTTGGGTGCTAATATTAATGCCATCCGCTTACATGTTGGGTGTATAGGTTTATCCGGAAGGGACACACTTGATGATCCCATGGTTTGAGAGACCAGTCATATATGATGTTCGTGCTCGCCCCCATCTAGTGGAGAGCACTTCGGGTAGCCGTGACCTCCAAATGGTACCTCCCTCTGTGTGTGTGTGTGTGTGTGCGCAAATTAGGAGCTTTGATTGTCCCCCGGTGAAACGCTAAGTTTATAGTTGCAGATTTGTATCCATTAGCTGTGTAATGATGTCTCTCTCTCTCTCTATATATATATATATCTCTGTGCCAATTATAAGAGCTTTGGTTGCCTCCTGGTGAAAAGCCAAGGTTATAGTTGCCAACTTCTATCTATTACCTGTGTAACTGTGTAATGATGTCTTTGTTGATTATTCTTGGGTCATAAAGCATACATTGCTAGAAATGTAACTTTTGAACACTTAAGTGTAAACTTTGTAATTGATATCCAGTCATTGCCTCTAGCATAGTTGCCATCTCTTCCAACACTTATTGTTTATTTAACCTCATGATAATGGGATTTGCAATATGCTAGTGTATTTGTTATGTTAGACTCTAGGGATGGGCAATATGCTCTTTTTGTGGGTAGGGGGTGGTGTGGGTTGGGGGCGTGCTCCATCATGGTGGGATATGCAAACTTTTTATGATAATAACAAACAAGATAATTGGGTTTCCTAGGTGTTGCATTCTCCCACCTTCCCCCCCTTACCAAAAAAAAAAAAAGAGTGAGTCGCATGAAGTTGAGCTACTTTCTTGATGGCAAAATTGACCTTATAAGTTTAGTTTTCATATCATTCTCAGGCCATTGCTTTCTGAAAGTGCGTCTTGAATTTTTTATGCAGGTGAAAATTGGTCTTCGAGTTCTTACTCGGCCTGTGCCAGACCAATTACCCACAGTATATCGAACTCTTGGTGAGAACTACAATGAAAGAGTCCTGCCTTCAATTATTCATGAAACTTTGAAAACTGTGGTTGCCCAATATAATGCTTCCCAGCTCATTACTCAGAGAGAGGTATGCACTATGGCCTATTATAATAGTTTGCATTTCACTAGTATATCATACCCCATGCTTTTACTAGGATTTCTCTTGCAAATATTTGGTTGAAGTTAATCTCATAGGGTATATAGGTCCATGCTGGCTTTATGATTCCCATTCTCTGTGGTTTAATGGAAATATATCACACGAGGTCAAGTGCAGAGATGAAGCAATAAATTCTGGCCATAACTGGATTTTTTTAAATATGTCCTGTGTAGGCTGTTAGTAGGGAAATCCGCAAAATACTGACTGAGAGGGCGGCCTATTTTAATATGGCACTGGATGATGTGTCCATTACTACCCTTACTTTTGGAAGGGAGTTCACAGCTGCAATTGAAGCTAAACAGGTGGCTGCACAGGAAGCTGAGAGGGCGAAGTTTGTTGTGGAAAAAGCTGAGCAAGACAAGCGAAGTGCTATTATCAGGGCACAGGTGAGGAAAATGCTCAATTTGATTCTTGATCCTTCAACTTAGATCCTGCCGGAATGATGAATGTCCATTCGTCCATTCTTTAAGTCCGTGTTTTGACTTCAAACTAATAGAACATGCACATGCACGCACGGATATGAATACACTCGCACGCACACAGACTAGATTTTGTTGCTCGTGTCTTCTTGTTCACGCAGACTAGATTTTCTTGTTTGTGTCTTCTTGTTCACGCAGACTAGATTTTGTTGTTTGTGTCTTCTTGTTATGGGGGTGGGGGCTTTGTCTTATCTTACACTACATGCTGAGCGAAGTGCTACTATCAGGGCACAGGTGAGAAGACAAATGCTCAATTCTTAAACTACTTTTCCTTAAAATGATATCCTGCTGGAGCAATGTATGTCCATTGACCATTCTTTTCGGCCATTTTGTCACTTCAAAAGAAATGTACACCCTTAGTTAATTGACTAGTCATTTTGCAAGCTTCCAAAAGGGAGTGAAAAAACTGATTTCATCAATAAGAGAGAGCATTCCTGGCCATGATCCAGAATTCATTAGTAGGGTTTTCAACTCAGCGCTCATCATTTCACTACTGATAGGCTATAAGAGGGATTAAAGGGTGTACTCCCTTGTAACGTAACTGCACACACTTGCACGCATTCACATGCACAAATACGAATGTGCACATATATTAGATTTTCTCTTTTTGTTTCTTCTTCTTATGGGGCTTGGGTTTTGATAGCCAAGTCTTCTCTTAAACTAACTGCATGTGGTGTTCTCGTTATTTCGTTTCTCTAATTTACCTGCCAATGTTAATTCATTAAATATGCTGAATTAACATCTTCCTTCTCTTTGGCTTTAGGGTGAGGCCAAGAGTGCTCAGCTGATAGGTCAAGCTATTGCCAACAATCCAGCATTTATCACACTGAGGAAAATTGAAGCTGCAAGAGAAATTGCACACACCATGGCTAACGCAGCCAACAAGGTTTACTTGAATTCAAATGATCTGTTGCTGAACCTTCAGCAGATGAAGTTGGAAGTGCAGAAGTAAAGGGGCTACTGTATTGTCTTGTCACCCTGTTTAGTTTTTGTTTCCATTCTTGCTCCATTGTGCGCTGTTTTATCAAACGATGCACACTGACATACTAGATGGTTCTCTATTTCCGGACTTGGTTAAATAAGGGAAGTCATTTAGCTGGGTAATTCTCGTGCAAGGAGAAAGAAATATTTGGAACTGTTTGATCGAGGTCCAAAACTCTGTTGGCTATACAGGTGCGCCTTGTTTGAATGTTTTTGCTTCAATGGTAGTAGCATCATTATAATTAGCATGAGATTTGTGGCTTTTTCCACGTTGCTCTGTGGGAGTAGGTTGAAAAGTAGCAATGCCTGTATGATTCGCCTCTTCAGCCATCACGTACCTCTCTTTGATTCACATCCATATGGTTTTTTCCACAATAAATTATGACCGTCTGCTAGAAAAATATTTTCTGCAAAAAACGGATAATGATTCATAAATATGTTTTGTTGGTGGAAGAGTTGCATAGCCTAATCTTGAGACCTCCACGCCACCTTGACAGATGCTGGCAGATGCAAGTGGTAAGCGTAAATCTTGTTGGAGGCTGGAAATTTGGTATGGAGTATGAAGAACTAGTATTGGTACACCTTTTAATGTACTCTCTATTCCATTGTTATAAATCGGTTTCTTCCCACAACTTTTTCACTCTTCTCTCTCCTCTCCCCTTCTCCACCACGTTTCTCTCTCCTCCCTCCATCCAATGATTTTTTCCACCATACCCACTTCCAAGATTGTTTACTATCACCACTTTCCCATCGCCTCCCTTAACAACCGTTTATGTGACAGAAGCCTCCATCACAGTTACCACAAACTTTTGATTTTTGTTTTTCAAAAGTTTGACATGTTTTTGCATTATGCATGTTATTGTTTGTTACATCAACTGATTTCCGGATTTGATTTCCTCAAGCATTCGTATCAAAGTTTGAAAAGGGCAGTGATGTTAGGGTGGTGTTTGATTGAGATGCCGGTGATAGTTGCAAGTGGAGGGGATGTTTGCTAAGCGTTCGCCCAGGCAAGGTGGGTAGTCGTGGGGCGTTCCGCGTTTACCTAGGCGAGGTGAGCATCCATCAGGCATTTACCTAGGCAAGGTGGACGTTACCGGGCATTCGCCTAGCCGGGCTAGGTGTTTGTTCAGGCGTTTTTCTCCGGTGAAATAATGAGTACTTGAACTGGGTCCAACAGTTTATTGGAAACAAAATTTTGGGGAGAGGGAGGATTAAGGGTTTGACTGGAAAATCGTGGTGAATTGGGTTGCAACGCTCTGTCTACAACTTTTTACAAATAAGAGAAGCAATTGAGATAGATGTTAAAGGATGAAGAAGGAGAAGAACGGGCCAGAACATGACTGCCAGCGTCCAGCGGCGGTGATTATCGTCGCCGCTGCCGTTGCGTTCCTTTAGGCGTCCAAACGTGTTAATTGGTTTCAATTTTGTAACCAATTAGGAGGAAGAAACGTTTAAGATCAATAAAAAAAAGAATCCCAGTTATTTACCTTACATGTACTTGTATGTGTGCGCGTGTAAAGAGAAATAGAGACGGACAGTGACGAGGGGGCTAGATTTTTTAAAGGGCAAAATAGGCGACTCATAAAACATCGAACAATTCAAGTCAAATGCGATCAATTTTTTCGGGACAAAGGGAGTATTAACTTAACTCATATCCTTTCCCATAACGCTTTCGTTGCTCTAACAGTATTCAAGTCTCTTTCATAAGAAAACAGCAAAAAAATATCTGCACAACCACCAATTCGTCAACTTAACAACTGCTACTTCACAAGTCCAGATGGTACAGGAACTTAGTAGTAGTTGCTTTCCTTCCATCCTCCAAAGGCTTCTGCAGAAGTCTCTTCTTGTACCTGCCGAATACAAATTCCAATAAAACATTAGCCCAACTTTAACAAAACTGTGTCCCTCTCCCCAAGTAGAATCAAGCCTAGTTAATGACCCTTGTAAATCCTTCATCCTGGATTATCATGTGTCCCATCTTTTTAGTCTGAATACGTTCTAGACTTCTGCATTTTCACGGATCATTTGTTGCTAAAAATTGCATTAACAAGTAATCGAGGGTGTATGCCACGGACGATTGCCTTGCGAAAAGCAGAAATATTTGCTCACCCCACAATGGTGTGGGTCATGTAGCACACATTAGATATTGATGGTAACATTTCGAGGGTTTTGCGACAAATCTTTGCTTGAAACTATTGTCTTTGATAGAAGCTAGCTACTAGGTCTTGTAAAGTAGAAAATGTCCATTGCTAACCAAAGCATCCCACTCTTACAAAACACAAAATACCTTTGGAGTGAAGGTGATACCAACTTGAATCTCTCCGTTGTAAGCTTGGTTGCTGCCGACAACCCTGTACTTGCGAGGATGCAGCTCGGCAGTTCCATTCTCTACTCCTAAAGCCAGGAAGTCTTCCAAATATATGCTACACGTGCACAATGATAATAAAAGTAAGAATGTGCAATCAAGAAACTATGACACTAAAGAGAAATCAAAACTTAATGGCATAATGGTACTATGTATCTATATGGACTATTGACAGAACAACTCATTCCTTCATTCACAAACAAGATAATGGCAATGGCATAGCATCCCAGACCCTCTTGCCCCGGACTACGATGAGGAAAGGCATGGCTCTGTGTATTCTAAGATCGAAATCTGACTCATACTTGATGCTTGAATCTGTGTAATTACATGAATTACATGAAAAATGAGTGATATGGAGAGGTAGGATCAAAGGTGGTGAAGAGAAACTGGAAAGAGAAATAAAAAGATCAAATGCATCTCAATGGAATCCAAGACATTGAAACCATGATCACTAACACCGGTGATTTTCAGAACCTACATTGTGCGAAAATCTCATCAGATTTTTGGATCAAGCGGTAGCGGCTTAGTCCTCCATTTTCTTAAAATTCATTTGTTCCTTTTTACCTATGATTGTTAAACGACAACGACCAAGCTGAGTCAGACATCAGCATTTAATAGTTTTTGGTTTGCAACTTCATTAAAGAAGTTGATTTCCCCGTTTACCCTGAACGAGGGAGTGGATTGGAAACTAATGAGGTAGAAATAGCCTCTCCCAACACATTATTATGCTTATAATCATCAACTTTTGATTTTCTGGAATTATGCCTTACGTGGCTTGCCCGAGGTAGTCATCAGTCGAAAAGGTGTCATGGTCCATGATCTTGAGGACGAGCTTGTACTGGTTATCTGCTCCAGGATACTCAACCCTGAACGTAAATTTTTCGTCCCACACTGGAGTGCTTCCTTGGCCTGCAAAATATGGCAATTGATGAGTGTTGAACTTGGAAAGTAGGGTTCTTTTTGTTCAAGTCTATCACATCTACTTATAGCTTATGGCTTCCTTTGATCCTTTTAGGCTTAAAATGAGTTGTATGTTGTGTTTGTTCCAACTAATGAGTTTTAGCATCTCAGGAAACTCACGACTCAATGCCCCTGCATTATGTCACGTGTTTGCTCTGAAATAACAAGCTGATCTGAGTCTCTTGAAATCCAACCAATCTCTTAATCGCTATCAAACATAGCGAATCTCTCCTCCATCAGTTGCGGTCGACTAGGTTATGCTAATGGCTAAAATAGCAGATAGTCATGACATAGAACCACAGAGGAAAACCTGCCGGAAAACGGTTGAAAAGAAAAGGAGAAACATGTGGCTCGTCTAACAGTGGGACAGCCAGCTTAGTCCTCATCAAAACACTAGTACTGACTTAAAAATTCAGCAAAGAGAATCCTTCAGATCGATCCAAATGTAACTAAGAATCAGTTGAATATTATCTACAGTATCTCATGCTCAAATCAACAAAAGGTGGCAACTCTTCGATACTACAACTTCAGAGACTTGTTGAACTCAAAGAGAAATTCCAAAGCATAAAGAATCAGAAGATTTACGCATATAGGTAAACTACATTGCAGGTCTCGTTTTGCCCTTGCTATATTCATCTCAATTATCAGGGCCTGCTTCCTCAGATTGGCATATACATAAGGAATCAGGTAACTCTTAACTTGTAGTATGATTTGCAAAAGATATATTGAATTCACCAAAACGAAACATAATTGAGAAGTCAATAAGTACAGAAAAGTGGAGGAACAAACAAGGAGATTGTTAGACTCACCTCGGCAAACATTGCTCTTGCGCTCTTGACTTTTGTATTGGATTAGAACATACGGATCGATCCCACCTACATCATACCAACTAGAGTGAGCATTCACTTGCACAAATTACCGTTCTGCTTGTTGTATTCTGCTCACGACAACTAGACAAGCATTTTTATGATGTTACTAGTCATTGAAAATAGAAAATGAGCAGAGTGCAGCTATAGGAAAAGACTTCGCTCATAGTTCACACTCCCAAATGATGCGACATTGTGAGCAACTATCTCAACTTATGAGGACCCATTATTCAAATGAATTAATCAGATTGTCTCATACAGTATCATTTAAGAGTCAGAATTTGTGACAAGTTACGTTTGAAATTCATTAAAGTCAATTCTTTCAACAGACCAGCAAACCATGACCGATTCTTACTATTACCCTCTCAGCTGACATCAATTCTCTCTAAAGAGCCTTTTTTTCTTTCAAGTAGATCTGTCTCTTAGGATTAGATCAATGCATCATGAAAATCCTTTGGGAGCTCTGTATTATATACTTTAGGTAATCTTCTAACTTTTATTTGAAAATTTGACTCCCCTTTAGGTTGAATGTGGGGTATTTGACGTTTGAACTCAACTGTCCTGAAAATGAGGTGAAGATGATGAAGAAAGTCTGACAAGCGCAGAGGAAAGAAAACCCCAAAATGGATACAAGTACATGGAAAACTACATTTCAAAAGCTCAAATAGCCACAGCAGGGTTGCATGATCGTACTCTAAGCCTTAATTGTCGTACATAAGCGAGACAACAAACTATTCAAAACCGTAACAATTTCTTCCTTCATACAGGCAGATGACCACCACAACTGGATACTCACATAAGATCAAGAACTCAGAGCAACATAGACAGAACAGGAGGAAGAGTGGAACATGACATAGAGAGGGGTAATATACATACCAAAGATTTCAGTGTTTTTGAGACCTCGGGCACCCACCACTGTTACCTCCATTGTTCCGATCGTCATCTCTCTTCTCTCTTCTACACACGCACACGGAGGGATTCCAAGAGATTCTTCTGAGGGGACTTATGCATGTCATTGTTTTTATAGAACTCTATAGTCAGAAATGGGATTCTATGAGTTTCTCACGTCGCCGGCAGTCATTGACTGTAACTCAAAGTCTGCTAGCTAACGCGCTGGCGTAACTCCATTATACTAGCGAAAAGACATAAAATGAAGAAATATTAGTCTACTTGTAAAGGCTGTCTCCTTTAGCCGGCTTAAATTTAAATCTGGTGAAGGTTCCACGGTGGAGTCTATGATAGGACAATGTTTTCTTCTAATAATTGAATTGAAACAAGTTTTTGACTTACAGTTCTATGGTCCTTTTTTTTTTCTCATCGTAGTACAACTCCATATTGAATTATAATTCTCTTTTGTACTGTACTTTTGTTGAAATAAAAAAAAATTCATTTAAAACAATACTATCTAGCGACGAAAAGTTATCACTATAATTTTAAAAACAATGACAAGACATTCTTAGTGAAAATATTTTGTTACTAAAACTACTAGAGAATCTTTATCCGGTCACAGTTATGTAATCGTGAACCAACTTGTGCCGCACTCTGAAAATCAAATTGGACATATATTTAAATTTATAGCCCTCGATTTTGGGGCTTTTTACTTCATGCGGAGCGGAATCATAAACTACCAACAAAAAAAAAAGGAAAAATCATTCGTGATGGTATTTAATTTGTTGAGCTCTAAATTTGGCCGAAGCCTGTCTCTCTTGGTGAGCTACAAAAATAAAGCTCAATAGTTTGAAACCAAGCTCAAATATAATTTCCTGGTCCTAATCGTAAAGTGAAGCCGGCCACATTAATGTTTGGTCAGACTTCTGATTGGTTAGGCTGTGTGACTGATCAATGACCGATCAGTGACTACTGCGCAGCACTTTAAACGTGACTTTATTATTCTTGGGAGTCGGATCATTTTTTATTTTCAATAAACACTGGTTAAATTAATCAAACAACTTGATAATACTTTACCAAAATTGTGTTTAATTTTTGCGACATGTAATTTTATTTATTAGTTCGACATTTTGTTGGTCGCTTTGCGAGTTTTCTGATAGTCTATCAATGTCGAATCATGTTTTGACTAGACATAAAACAGATAAAACTTTAACAAACTTAGCTTTGTAAATCAAGTAGTACTCGCTAGGACACGACGCCCAAGAAAAAAGAAACATGTTGACTTATTTTAATTTGATTTAATTTTTTTAATCAGATAAAATTTTAATCAAGGACATTTTTTCACGTTAACACGTTTATACCTGATAAAACTTTCAACAAGTACACTTGATTTAGTGAACATGTAACTCATGATATCTCGTTGATTATTGTTAAAACTTTTAAACAAAATTAATTACTTACACGCGAAGTAAAAAATTTTGCACGAATGCCTTCGGTCTTCACGAAAGTACATGCAAACGAAGTTAGATTAATATTTAATTCACTACTCCACAAAGCATTGCCCTTTTTTCTTTTGGTTAAATGAGAGTTGGACATTATTAGGACAGGAGTACTAGGAAGTGCCAAAAATAAGCAGAATGTCTATTTCGATTATGTTTCGTCGCACTTTTATTTATTGTTAAAAGGTTTATATTTCTACTTAATGTACTATTTAGCGACAAAATAACGGTATCGAACATCATATATATACATTATGGAAATTGAGTCTCCCAAATAAATAATTTTACTCCTTTTAACTATCAATCTCATACTTTGACTGTTTGATATGATACCGATGAATATAACTCGAAGAACTCATTGGAGATCTGATAAGGCACACAGGGCAACCCTGGCCCAGATGGGGCTGGGGCCTTGTCCGAGATCACATAGGCAATTGGGTGATGGGCTTCGACCGAAACCTTGGAGAGGCATTTAACCTTGTGACGAGTTAGGGGATGGCCTTGGAGTGGCCCAACGTCTGGATTTCACTAAACTGGGCATCGAGTTGGACGCAAAATTGAAGTGACCTAAACCACGGAGGCTGACAACCACTTACATGAATTTGCACTTATTACTTACTGCAGCCAACCGATTGTGCAAACGCGAGAGGTAACCCTCACCCCGTCACCCATTTCTTTTCTGAGGCAAAATAGTGGGCAGACTACCTAGGAAGAGAAGACGTCATACTTATATTGATCTTATCACTGATGTTTTAAGTTATCTTCTTGAGTGCCTTCGTGATATATGTGATTTTTTTTTTTTTTGGAATTGGTAAAAGAATCTAAAATGACTTTACTTGCTGTAAAAGAATCAGAAAATGCCTCTTCAGCGCATGTCTCTTCTCATCTCCTATTTATATGCGAAGCTTAATTGGATGGCAGTGGCAATGAGAAGAAGATGATGTCAGCGAGGACGATGGTGACGGATAGGGGGGGAGAGAGAGAGAGAGAGGACGTCATGCCCAGTTGGTCTTACCACTGATGTTTTGAGTTGTCACTGATAGGGCGGGGGGGAAGAAGAAGTCGAATAGCTTAGCCCTGGTTTGTGATTATTGGTTTTGATGCCCGGCTTAATTGTGGCCGTGTTTTGGAGGGAAATCGTCGGTGAAATATTGTGAACCATGCAACGTTACATGCCTCTTGTATTTGCATTGTGATCTCTTTGACTGCTGAGTACATCATTGATTTTCGTCCGACTCCAGTTGACTTCTTCATTGTACTTTTTATGTTGTGTAGATTTATAGTGTTTCATTTTAGTATACTACGTGTTTTATAATCTTTAGGCCTCCGCTTATTACTTTAAGTTAATCTAAAGTGTAGGATATGCTATACTTTAGTTTAATTGTAATTGGTTTCGGGTCTATAGGTTCGTTGTTAGTTTCTGACATTTGTGGTCGTGTAGACACAGTGTCACGGGAATGTTGTGACCTTTACTCGCCGTTGGACAACTCTGTAACCTTTTTTAATTATCAATGTTATTCTCTTATTAACCAAAAAATTAAAAAAAATAAGACAACTATTTCAAAAGATTGGAATTATAAAAGGGATTCACTGATCCAATCTTGATGTCTTGTCGTGGGAGCATGGTAAGCGTAAGCTGACAAAAGATGTGTTTCTTTAAGTAGTTCAGAGCCCACTTTATCTACACAAAAGGTGTGGAAGTCTGGTAGGATATTGCAGAAGTCATATATAATAGGGGCAACTGTGTCCAGAATATCTTCGAATTCAGACAGCTGTGAATACAAAAAAATTGAACATGTAAGTAACGTAATATGTAAAAAATTCCGTTGTATAGCCCATTTCGAAGCCATTAAAAGACCTTTGCCATAAGCGGTGTATAACTCAGATGAGCAAAAAAGAGAAAGCAGCTGAACCACAACAGATCATACTAGTGTTGAAGCAACATAGTCCAATACCAGCTCAGAAGCTCAGAGGTTTTTAGGGTTAAAAGAAATATGTATACCAATGTTGATGTTAGTCAGGTTTAGACAGGAGCACACGGCTGCGGTTAAAGGTAATTTGCAGCGTGTTTGTTGGTGGTTAATGCTCGGTGGGCAACGAGGTTGGGGTAAGTTAAAAGGATCAGAAGGAAGAAAACATGTATGTGCAATAATGGTTGAGGTTACTTGGTTAATTTGATCTATAACTACGCGAGTGTTGAAAGATATTTGTCTAAAGGTAAGGTTATTCCGATGTATCCAAATATACCATAATGGTGTGAAGATAAGCTCACGTAGGCAAAGAAAACTTTTTGTGTCCTTTGGCCTAAGACAGTTGACACTACTGGTTACCCGTCATGAATGCTCCAGCTGGCTTGGTTTACATTTTGTTTAGAGCGATACATCTCTTTCTTAATACGTGATTCTATTTCGTTTCCATTTTGTTGTTCCAAGATTGGAGTACGTCTAGAATAACTTCTGTTACCAGGATAATATTCTCCAGCTTATAGAAACTTTATTCTTGATTACTATCTAATGATTATATAACAAGATGTTCAGAGAACCCTCTATCTATATCTCTGCTCCAAGATCCTCGTCGAAGTCAGACAACAAGGGTGTCATCTAAGCAAAAAGTTCTAACTACACATGCGTAAATATAAGTTTGATCTTCTTTTTGCATTATTAACTTCTCAACTTCTATCTTCATTATTAACCAGAGCAGTCAGCCAACCTCATCTTCTAATTTGCAAAACTGAGAGCAAATGTCAACAATCAAACGCCACCGGTGTTGTTCAAGTGCAGAATGGATCAACCAATCAATGGAAGTTACAAACCCCAGCAAACATCATTCTTAGGTAATTCAAATTTCTGGCAAAGACTTCAAGCAGCCGATCTTTAAATGCTAGAATCCAAGAGGTAAACTGGTGTTTCAATGGAGATGATGATGTCTTGACGACAGATGATTATCGGAATAGAGAGACGGCAATCTCATCTGGTCTTAAGATGGGGCAAGAGTCGGTGGTTTTGCTTCTAAAACAAATTGAAACTACTTTCGGAATATAAAATGGTCGTTAAAACCTGACAAGATCCAAAAACATTATCCAAGCATATAGGTCTTAGAGTAATCCAGATAGGAAAACGACAACCGGATCCATAATCTGCAAGAGGCATACCAAATGGAACAAAGTCATACGCTGCTAGCAAACATAGAAGAGCTGATTTACCAACCAATCTACAAGTAGTACAAGCATGTAGCATTGTTAAAGATTGTTCTCACATCAGCTCTACTCATGCTCATCTGCTGTGCCTGGGGGAAGCATCAGCAGACCGTGATCTGGATCCAGAAGGTGATCTTGATGCTCGTCCAGGTGAGGACTTCCAGCGAGCTCGAGGATCATTAGCATCTGTATATGATTTCCTACAAGAACATATTCAGAAATGTTAAGGCAGAGGAAACAATAGCCCATCCAAAGAGGGATAAGCATAATACTGGCAAGATGAATCAGATATACTTCAAATGTCATGCATGCCAACATAAGAAAATGCAAAAGCCCATAAAACTCCAAAGTCCCCCAACCAGATCATCAATCCACTGACAAGATCAGATTGTGCTTTAATGTGACTAGCATTTAGAACCACAACTAATAGGGTGGTACTTTTGATATTTTCCATAGTAGGAAGCAAGCATCATCCAACAAGGTAGGAGACTACCTTGGTACTTAATATTCAACCTCAAATGTGAATAACGGGTACAAAAGCCACTAACCTACATAGTTTCTAGCATAATTCTGTAAACCTTGTATTGACAGCATACAGAATAAGATATGCATTTTTCCCATGTGAGCTTCTACTGATCAATATGAGTTGGAAAGTAATTAAAAACCGCATTAATAGCAATTAAGATTTGAACGCAGAAGCACTCCACCCACCTGCCATACCCATTGCCATTTTCATCAGCATTTTCATAACCAGGCGAATATGACCTACGGTTGTGATCATCATCTCGCTCTTGTTTTGAATCTCTTGGTGATCTAGGATGGTCCCTCCTTTCAGGGGAAAGGGAGTAGTCAGTTTGACGTCTTGGGGCTGGAGAGTACGATCTGATAACATTCAAAATTTAGCATATAGCCAATCCATGAAATCTAGATATATTAGCATTCACCTTGAAAGATTACCTCGATCTATGACGACCTCTGGAACCTGATGTATAGCGTGGAGATCGAGAACGAGATCGAGAACGTCCTACAGAGTTGTGCATAAAAGTTTGGAACTTAAATAGAATAAATAAATTGATAGATGCAACTAAAGCTTAATAATCTACAGTAACATAACCAAGAAATTCTACAAATATCAAGTGCCTAACTAATGCTAATGCTTCCAAAATCTTGTATCCCAAGTACTGACTCAACAAATGATTTCGCACATTCTGATTCTTGCATCTAAAAACAGAGGGTCCTTGTGTTTTAAGATACTTGCCACATCATTTAGGAGACAAATTTTGAAATGAAGTTTTGAGAAGAGTAGCATGACTCCAACTGCAACATCAAATGAGCCATGTTTTCTTCCGGCGAGGAACAACATTAATGAGGAGTAGCAATGAGCCAATGAGGAGGAAGCTATGAGCAACAAATTACTGAAAAACGAGTAGAACAACTAACCGTACTGGGATGATCGTCGCCCTCCAGAGCTAGAGGGTCCCCTACAGATGGTACAACAGGTCATAGAAAACGTCAAAATAATGCAGTAACAGCATGCTGTACGTGGATGAAGAGCATCAGATATTACCTAACACTAGTTCTTCGGCGCATCTCCTCAGGCCTTTTCCTTGTTTCTGCAGCAAGAACCACAGATATCTCCCTCCCAGCAAGTATCTTCCCATTCATATGGTATTGAGCCTCTGCAGCCTCATAAGCGTCCACAAACTGCACAAAGGCAAACCCGCGAGGTTCCCTGCAGGGGTTGAACCAAAGCTTCATGAAAGGTACTTAAGTTTGCTACTGATACTAACTGAAGGATACTAGACAAACATAGTACACTGAATGATTGGACAACATCGTTGCTTGGTATACCTTCTTCAAGTATCTAAGTATCAGCTTCACAGCACTTCTATACAGAAGCAGACATCACGAGTACAAATAAAACGCCAAAGGCTGACTTTTTCCTCTACAATCATGTATGAATGGCAACTTCAAAAGATGCAATTGACTTGAAAGTTCTTCGCATGCTTGTAAACATTTGAAGCACTTGAACCCAACCTTGTCCCAAACTTAATCTCTCCTCATGCAGGCTTCAATTCGTACAACCAATCTTCTTCCTCGTCAAACTTCTAATGATTGTTTGATTATTTTATTTCTCTTCAATAAGGAACGTTCTTCATTTCGAACATTACTCTTAACACCTTTGGAGGACAATAATGTTAAGGAATCATAAACAGTGGGCCTTCATCAAATGTGGGGCTTGGGCTTGTTTTAACTTCAAACCAACTAGACCCCCTGACAAGCCAGTTCAAAACATAACTCACCATGAAAAGTCAAAAAAAGGGAAAAAAAAAACCTTAATAAGTAGTTTGAAATGCAGCTCAAAGAATATTGTATGCCTTTCAAAGAACGTTGTATGCCTTTTCTTTTTAATACCCTAACTATCTGCAATAGAAAATATAGTAAGGCAAAAGTAGGATGTAAGAAAATATAACAGAACTGCCAAGTTTAACTTTCCTACGTGCAATCGGCAAAACTACAGCAATAGTTTTGATCTCCCGTACCCAACACGAGACAAGTAAAATGATAAGTGTGACAGTCCCTTAATGAGTTAAAGAATGGACATATACAGCTCCCAAACAGAAACAAAGCTCAGAAGATCGTCACTGAATTATAGTGGCCCAAGTTAGCTAGGAACCACAACGTTTACATAAACGCGTCTTAATTGCAATACAATGCATCCTAATCCAATTGTAGGCAACACTGTACATGCTCATGTGGCATAACCCAACAACAACAATGATAGAGCAAAAATAAAAAAAGAGATATGGTGTGAGAAATGATTTCATGCATTCGTGCTAATTTGCAACAAAAGGTAGAAAAACCAACAAGTTTCTATAGCCAAACCAGAAGAATAGAAATACAGAAGGCTAATTAAGCTCAGTGTCCAGCTAAATAGTGCACCCACATGGCCAAACCTACCAAGTACAGAAAAGTCCAGAACAACTTCTTAACTTATTAAGCTTAGGAAATTTTTTCAAAATGATGTCTAATGGCTAGATGAATTCAGCTGATGCAACAAGAAGATATGGTACATCAGCCAACTTATTGTTGCGCGAACTCACCCTGTATAATAGTTTTTTGGAAGATACACATCCCTGACTACTCCAAATCTTTCAAATGGAGCTCGAAGTTCTTCCGGCCTACAAGTACCACGATGAACTATATTAGCCAAGTCTAAAGGAGAACAAGCAAAAACTGAAGTAACTAAAGGACTGTCAGACAAAAGCAAAATATGCTTGCCTGCAACTCAACGGAATGTTTCGAACCAAAAGACTGCCTTGATTTTGATCCTTACGTCTCCCGTAGTCGCCGCCTCCGCCTCCGCCACCGCCACCGCCACCGCCGTCTCCCCTTCTAGGCGGGGGGCTTCCTCTTCTTAAGGGGCTTCCCCTTCTTGGGGGGCTTCGTGGTCGTCCTCCATATCCTCTCCTTGGAGGACTGTAGTATGGTGGACTATACCTCCGCATAGTTCAGCTTTAAACAACAGACCATTATTCATGCATCAACAATCACAACATGCAAGAGAGTTGATTTAAAAAGGAAAAACAAATTTGAAGAAAAGGCAGTTGTATCATTTCCATACAGCTAGTGGAGCCGAACTAAATTCTACCCACTATTGCAAACAAACAAGTCAAATCTTTCTAAGGGTTTAGAATGCCCGACAACCATAAGCTTCGTATTATTTGTAAAGCTCAATTGTGAAAGCCAAAACCAATTTAGGCGTGCTTCAATGCTTTGTTAACAGTGAACCACACAAAACAAACTAAAAATTTTCCATGTTAGTCGAGATTCTGTACCACCATGCCATCCCTCTCCGTCCCTTTGCATGAAAAAGATGTTAATAATCCCTAAATCACTTCATCAAAAGCGTAAATTGGATTTTGATCATTTCATCCAATAAAACTTCCCTCTGATTAACAATTTATCCAGATCCATAAACGGTATGAAAAATTCGAAATTTCTCTCTTCTGTTATACTAATTCCATGTTAGCTTAATATAACTCATCAAACCCAAAACAACTACTTAAGGAATTAAGTTCTGCTACAAAAGACCACCCACGGACCACGGTCCCACCCCACACCACCCAGATTAAAGAAAGAACATATTTACACTCAGATAGATAAATGGGTTTCCAAGAAAATGGTCGAGAAATTACTCAAACTTGAGCTCAGGAAAGTTATATGCACAAAACTAGTCGAAATCAAGACCTAGGCAAAAATGAAATAAAAGATCATATATTCCTTTACTTTTTCGTTCAGATAAGCATCGAGGAACAAGAAGGGGGCTGTGGGATTTATACCTCGGTAGATCGTGAGAAGTACACGCCGGAAGAGAAGCTCAGATCTAAAGCAGTATCGAATTTTGACTTTCGACAGATGAAAACGCTGTGTCTAATTTTTCACTGCCTATTAGACCTATTAGACACAAAAATGACGCTTTCAAGCTTCAACCGCCGCCGAGGCGGTTCATGGGGGCCGCCCGGTTCAGTCGCCAAATTCTTTCCTAGAGGTGGTTGCATTATGTTTGATTATTATCATTTTCCTGTGTTTTATGTTTATGCGTCCTTTTTTATTTGGTATTGGAACAGCATATAGAATTCTTTTTATATTTTTTACCTATTTTCAATTTTGAAAATGGTTTCCAAACAAGTGATGTTTTTTATTTTAAGGTTCTTTATGAAAAAGAACTCTTTTTCCTAAAAACAAAGAAATGGGACTTTTTTAGGTTAAGGTTAACCTCAGTCAACAACATCAATTTTCAAAATGCAACATGTCATACCATAAACTTAAATAGGGACAACAATTTTTTTTTTTACAGTTACAAAATAAAAAAATTTAATTCAAAAAATAAAAAATTTAAAGAATAGCTTAATTTTTTTAACAAAAACAAGTGGGTGTTTGATAAGCCAGTTTTTTTTATTATTTTTTTTGGTATTTAATAACCCATTTTTTATTTTGAGTTTTTTTTTTTGTGGTGGTTTGTGGTGGCTGGAGGTTGCCGCCGGCAATGGTGGCCGGAGTTGGCCGCCGGCAACCGAAGGTGGTCCCCGTCGGACGGCGGTGGGAGGGTGGTGGCGGTCTAAAAAAAAACTCATTTTTGGAGTTTTTTTTTCTTCAGTTTAAAAACTGGGTTTTTAAACTGAAAAAGAAGAAAAAAAAATTGTTACCAAACGCAACTTTTTTTTTTCAATTTTTAAAATTGAAAAAAAAACTGTGTCAAACAGGGCCTTAAATATTTGTAAAACAAATTCTTTTTTGCTATAACATCATTAGTATTTTGTACATCTTTATATACATCATGTAAATTCCAACAAGAGATCGTGTAACTCCCCGAATTTTCTGAGCATTAAAATCAAATAGACATAGTCAGAAAATCTCAAAAATATCAGTGTCCCAAGTGGTCATTCAGAATATCTATTAATCAACCCAAAGATACATCAATAAATGACATAGCGCCCTAAAGCATTTATAAAATCCAAATTATTCTGACACGAAGTTCCAAAATAAAATCTAAGCTAATTCAATTTCTCTTAATTATTACATCTAAAAATGCTAATACTGACTTTGAGATAAAAACCGCTAGCTCTCAGTCACACCGCTAGCCTTATAATCCAATATCACATACTGATCACCTGAAAGGAAAATAATAAGGGAATGAGTCAAATGCTCAGTAAGGTAACTCAAAGGACCAATCAAACGAAATACAAGAATGTAAGAGAAAATGAGATTACGGAGGTACAAATTTTTAACGGAACAGATGTCAGAACAAATTTTAAAATGCTAAAATATATATTTTTATAGAGACAGATACTAGAGAGCCATTCAGAATAAGGTCACACATGTCATCACTGACATGTGATGACATGTGTGACAAGATTCAGAAAATAAGATCGCGATTTCTAACTCATCCCACTGAACTAGCCCACATTTTAATTCACGTGAGTAAGTTAGAAACAGAAAAGTCACATACGATGTGACATGACTCACAAAACGATTAACACATAAATTCAATAATTTACCCGATACCAACAAGTTGTCTAGATAAAGAGCACTAATGGTTGTCTTCTCTAAGTTACATAAAGTGGTATGGTGCAAAGATAAATAGATATTTAAAACCAATTGAAGTACGATATTTCAAACGATTTCAGAACTCGTTTAATATTAGACTAAACTCAAAGAGGACAAAAGTACGAATTCAACGGATTTATCTGAATCGGAGTTTTCGTACAATTCGATCTTGATAAATTAAAGTTGCAAGAAAAATGCAACACAAAAAGATAATAGTGTGCTGAAAATTTACAGATAACAAGCTACCAAGTGAGTTACACGAAGCCAACATTAAAAAAAAATGTCTCTTGATTGTTCATTTCTAAGGAGAAAGGAAAGAAGTAAGAAAATTGGTGGGTACATGAATTATTATTATTATTATATATGGAAGTAAGAGAAGCACAAGCTTTAAACCCAATTCAAACAAATGGAGGAAGAATCATTGCCGAACAAAAACAAAACAACAGAAGAGTTTCCTGTGTGGCTATGACGCAAAAGCATAAACCAAATGAAAAATCTTACAACTTGACACGCATAACGAAGTCAACAAAAGGTGTGATATGTTTCTACTCTAGTTGACGGCAGACGGGGTGACGAATTGGCAGCCAAAACTAGTTCGACAGAATGGCACGAAAATCGAGCAAAGAAAAATATTTCACAATTTATCGTACAGTGGAACAGAAAATCGAGACATCAAAACAACCCGAATTTCAATCGAAAGTGCAAAGTGTAAAGTGTGTTGTACGGTGACGCCAAAAAAAAAGGATCAATTTTATCAAAGAATAAAGGCAACTAGATTGAAAGATTAAACCAATGAACATATGATTAATCCAACGCTAATTCAGATTTTCAAAAATAAATCTCTTACCTTTGATTGCATAATTTAATCCAAAATCTTGATCCTCTCAAATTCAATTATACTAAAAGCCCTAATAATTACGTACCCAAATGTTCCAATTAGGTTCTAACAAAAAAGTAAATTCATAGGGTTCCTACTATAAATCTTAATTCAATAACGAATTAAATTCTTACCTCAAATCAATTTGCAAAAATTCAAATAATCTCTTCCTAGGGATTCTTTGGAGACTCTTCTAAAGTTTCTAGTGCTCCTATAGAATATGTATTGTACATAACTATCAGACACGTAAAAGATATATACTTATATTTCTCAAACAATTTGAATTTCAAAATATCCATTACGTCTCCAAAACTCTCTAACTTGATAAATGGGCCAAATTAAAGCCTAACTTTAAATTGAGTCACCTAATTTCAAAAGTATAACCCACTTTTCGAAAAGAAAAATATAAATTATTTCTTAGACCCATGCGCTAAGAGAATTTTTTTTACAGAAACGCCCTTAAAGACATAAGTCAAAAAAAATAAAAATTTGACAGATTTAAATATTCAGGATCTAATAGATCGCGCTAACTAATTACTAGTCATCATGTTATGCAGTGAGTTGACAGCATACAAACATCACCACCACCTCAACGATCTCCGGTCACTACCACACCTTGTCCTCAAATCACAACCACAAAAATCCACAGCCACCACCAACAAACTTACCACCATTCACCCCCTGGCAAACCACCAACACCCTTAGTCATTCACCCTGGACTGCATCGTCAACCACCATTCTTTGCTACTAATACGATTTCTACGACTCCATGCTTTAATTTAGGGCAGTTTGATGTTTGAGATCCTTTCTAAAACCCTGCATTTTCTTGCGCCCCGATAGATGATTATTCTTGTAGCATTTGAATTTACTTATTAATGTTAAATATCAAGTCAATCATCTTATCCCCAATTTTTGCCATGGTAAAAAATCCAATTTAATGTCCACATAAGACAACTTTGATCTGACAATGCTCGTGAATTCTTCAATAAGCAAACCTTATTTTAGAACCCTTGGCGTGCTTCAATAGTCTAGTTGTGTTTCTGCTCCACAATAAGATGGGCTGGTCGAGTGTAAACATGGTCATCTTCTTAAAATTGCACGTGCACTTCATTTTCAAGCAAATTTGCATTTAGAATTTTCGGGTAAATACATTCTTACTGGCAGTTACTTAACCAATAAATTACCTACCTCAATTTATAGTGGAAACTCTCTGTATGAACTTCTCTTCCATAAAACCTCTACTTTATCTCATCTTAAAGTCTTTAGTCGTTTGTTTTTTGGACGTAACACATATGTTCAACATGAATTCGATAAACGAGCCTCCCCTGGCAATTTGTTGGTCATGCCTACAGATGAAAAGGCTATAAGATTTTTGACATTCTTGGTAGAAAAATACATGTTACCCATCATCGAAATATCTTCCATGCATGTTCCCTGATCATTTCTCCAATTTTTTTATAGCTCCCCAGTCTTGCCTCTCCCACTACATGATTCTAATGCAGCTCCTCTTAATAACACACTCATTCCTAAACGTGCTAACCCTGATGTTTTTTTGACCCCAACCAATTCTCCAAGACATCCTATCTCTCTATCTTAAAAGTATCATGTGTTCAGACATGTTTCTAAACATTTTCATCCCCGAAATACCCTCGGAAATATACCATATTACTATTTACCCGTCTATTTTAAAAACCACAAAGCAACTCATGTCATCCGCTCACCCCACCTCGAAACGGTGCCAAAGTCTAAAAAACAAAACGGTGCTTCTCTTTCGCCAACCTGATCTCCCTGCGCACATACACTCTGGCGTTGCCCAACAAGGCTATCCGTACAACCATCTTCATAAAAGAACTACCAGTTTGTTAAGCGGCAAATCTCGCATCAAACAATTCCTGTATCTATACTCGAAAGTTCTTCCTACAAGAATTTATCCAATATTATGCAGGACAGTTTATGCATTAACACAATCACATTTCATTACTCAATTACCGAAATCACACTTCATTACTTGATTCTTCTGTGTTATACGTTCTATTCTTCCATCTCGTGTATCTATGACGCATTCCATCCCTCTACGCACATGAGATTGCATTCTTCACCACCACTACCAGGCCCACGATCAGCACGTACAACATATGGTCATGATGTATATGTACACCTATGTGTGACGTACTTCAAATCCACTAATTTCAATTGTAAGAACATACATTTCGGTTTGGGTTAGCATATCTAGTTTCAATAAGTGCACGAACCATCTGTATCGTGCACCACCGACGTACCTTAAAGACTACTATTGCTCAGCTACCACACCGATCCTTTTTCAAATGTGAGTTCAAGTAAATCACATCCTTTAGCATAATTGTTGGCATATAATCGTTTTCCGCCTTCTCGCCTTTCTTTACTTTCCTCTTTATCCCTCACTCGTGAACTTACTAGCTTTTTCAAGGCTATTAAGTCCCAGGTATAACGTGATGCTATACAGGCTGGAATTGTTTCTCTTACCAACAACTACACATGGTCCATTGTCTCTTTATTGCTCGGTAAGAAAACCTATTGGCTCCAAATGGCTGTATAAATTCAATTGGTGATCAGTTTTTTTTTTTATTGGTGAAAGATAGAAATATATACCAAGCTTTTTAGAGAAGTAATATGGGACATACAAAAGTAAAAGACAAAAAACTAACTAAAGCCATCAGGTGGTTCTATTGAGCGTTATAAAGCATGTATTGTTGCCAAGGGGTATACTAAAAGTGAAGGCATTAGCTACAATGATACATTTGCCCTAGTGGTAATACTTGTTACTGTACGCATTCTTCAGGCATTTGCTACTGCTCGGGGTTGGCCTTTACATCAGTTAGACATGAACAATGCATCTCTTGATGGTCATCTCCATTAAGAAGTCTATAAGTGCATCCCTCCTGGATATCGTTGCAAAAGGGAGTCTCTTGTTTGTTGGTTGCATAAATCATTCTATGGGTTCAAATAAGCATCTCACAATTAGTTTTCTAAATTTTCTAATGCTCTGTTTGAATATAGATTTTCTGAGTCATAAGCGGATCACTCATTGTTAATCTTACATCGTGAAAATGCCTCTGTTTTTGTTCTTATCACTCATTGTTGTGATTTGGGAAGTCAAAGACCTTTTTTATTGCCTGTTTCATATTAAAGGCGTTGGTCATTTGCAGTATTTTGGCACGCTCTCACAATGGTCGTGCTATTTCCCAAAGAGGTTAGCCTTTTGTTACTTTAGTAGATTGTGGTATGACTTAGATCATGTCGTGTTGAATTTCCAATGGAACAAGACATGCAACTATCTGACACTATCAGAAATCTACTATCAGACCCTTTTTCTTATCGATGTATGGTTTGTCATTTGATTTATCTTACTGTCATTGGGCCTGATATTGTGCACTCAGTTAACATACTTAGCTAGCTTATTCATCACTCAAGACATTCACACTTTGATGCAGCATATTGCCTATTGCAGGTACTTAAAAGCTACTCCTGGTTGATGTCTCTTTTTCTCATCTACTTTTGACCTTTCTCTTCGAGCTTATTGTGATTTAGGTATGGCTAGTCGTCCCATTACTCGTCTTTCTGCAGTTAATCATTGTATCTTTCTCGACCCTAGCTTATACCGTTTCTCGCTCTTCTGCTGAGGTTGAGTATTGTGCTATGGCTAATGCATTTGTGATGTTGCATGGTTATCTAATCTATTTTGGGATCTTGGCCTTTCTCCTTCAACTCCTTATCCAATTTATTGCGACAATTAAGCTGTTCTTCGTATTATTGCCAACCCAAAGAAATCCATTGCTATGTTTTTTATGACAAGTTCCAACACGAATTGATTCACGTGAGCAAAGTTCCATCCGACCATAAACTTGCATATTTATTTACTAAATCCCATGATCATGACCAATTTCAATTTCTTAGGTCCAAGTTAGGCATTTTTTGGGGGGGTGCATTACCGGACCTTGGCCACTAAGTCAAGACTTTGACCATTTTCAGTTTCTCATGTCTAAGTTGGTCCAATCTTCATGCTCCAACTTTAGGGGGAATATTACAGGACCTTGACAATTAAGACACTTTGCCACAAAGTCAGGACATGGCCATCAAGATATTTGGCTAAA